>VUQK01039988.1:0-30837 GCA_015106715.1 Bujurquina vittata
TATTTTCTGTGTTTTCCTTTGGTTAAACAACAGCAGAAGAAGAAAAATATGTTTTGTTTTTCTGTTTTTTTTTTTTATGGTTTGGCATGTGATAAGGCCTGTTGTATTTTTGTCTGTTTCTAATGCTGCTGGGGGAAAAAAAGGTGTTGGGTTGCTGTAATTCCTGTTTGGCTGTTTCTTGCATTTAGGCACATGACTTTTCACATTGTGTTCAGAAGCCTGAGCATACATGCCATTATTGAGAAATGTTCATGGCAGTTCTGCACAGTGCAGGTGTATTAGATAAGCCTGACACTGGCTTGGGATTTATGCCAGTCAGAATGGGAGGGTTTGTGTCATCATGAAGCTTCATCCTGTCTAACTCTGAATAAAATTACATAAGTAAAGATGGGGTCTAACATCTTTTTGTGCTTATACAGCCACTGATTTGGCTAAAATGCTTTATTTTTTGACTCTGGAAGCATATCTCTGCACTATTAGGAGATCAGTTTGTTTTTCCTTTTTCTGTGTGTGGTTTTTAGCTGACTGAGCTAAAATCTGCCTCCCGTCATGTGCCTCATGATAAGAAAACAAAGATACAAGGACAAGGCTATCAGTAAAGAGAGGAAAAGAAAAGACCCCTCATGTTCAGACATGTTGTGCCAAGACAGGAATAGAAGAGCTTTGTGATATTGGGGTGTCCTGACTTGTTATTATATGCATGAGCAAAACTACACCATAATTTTTCAACAGTCGTGCTCCTACTTGTATGTTGCCCTGATGTGAAGCTATTACTGCTACTGTATTATCACTGACATTTCGTAACATTGCAGATGCAATATTAGACTGAAAGTCTATCATGCAGTTGAAAAACTCAAAAACAAAAGGTCTGCACTTCCCCAATATTCTAGGTAATATCAGTTTGAATTTTGTTTGTTTATCAGGTGGATATATTGTGTTTATAGGTTCTGTAAATGACAGACAAAGTTTAGTGTTGAGGCATTGATCTTCATTGGTTACCTTAGTGAATATCACATAAACAATCAGATGAAATGAAAATCAATCAGATTTTATGTGCTGTATTAAATTAAGAGATTGACTTCATTCCAGGTCTTTACTGAGGTTATGGAAAAACAGATTTTGATCTCAAGTTCATTCATCAGGTGTAGTTAATGTGTTATGATAGTGACGATAACCTGCAGTGGCAATAATCCTTTTCCCTTCTGTCGTATGCCTTAATTCATCACAGATCTCAGTTTAAAAAAAACAACCCAAACCATCTTGTGTCACAGTCTTGGGTGGACTAATGAATGTGTGAAATTTGGAATTTAATGCCATGTGATAAATTTAAATGCGACTGTGTGCTTCATAACAAATTTTATATGACTGTGAAATTGTGATGTGCACCAATAGTATAGTTTGGCAACTGCTGGTGTATTGAATACTACATTTCTAAAATACCCCAGATAGCATTTTCTCCATTATACTCTATACATTCTAAAAGAAACCATATTGGCTTATACTGGACATCAATAATACTCCAGTAATGATTTATCTATGATGGATCAGAACTGACTGATGGTGGGCCCTGAGGATTGGAAATATTGGGTAGCACCAAATAATTCGGAAATGGTATTTTTTGAACAACTAATTAATTCTAACTAATAATGACGCTGCTGTTATCGGACAATCGTGACTGACGTACTGTACTTCTCTGCTTCCTCATCATTGTCGACAGCATGTTCAAAAATGAGGGCTTCTTTTTCCAAAGAAAAAATATCTTAACCTCAAGTCAATGTGTCACTCCCCGTCATTATTAGAGGTGTAAAGAGGCGTCCACACAGGCAGTGACTTGCCCATCGCTTTGTTGGTCACTTGTGGACGTTCATGGGCGTTCCAGGTTACAGTTGTTACCCACTCATATGCCCATCAGCAATATTTTTCGCTCACATTGGTATTCGCTTTAATTGATTGCCTTTGAAATGGAGAAAAACTTTACTCATCAGTGGTTATTTTACCCATTGCTGCTTGAAGTTGGTGATTGTCATTGACTTGCAGTTAGTAGCATCTATGACTAAAAATAAAATTCAGCCAAAGCCTCTGTTTTTAACAACAAAAAGGTTGATCCACGTTCAATACCGATATAATAGTGCAGCATCTTTTCTCTGACATGCACAGCAGACAGGAAAGAAGTGGTGCCATGGCAAAAACCAGGTGAACTGAAAGTTGAGGATGGAGATTTAACATTAACTACTCCATGCTGTGAAGGCAGTCAAAACCTTTGTGGGTTAAAAAAAAAAACAGTAAGAGGGGATCTCCAATTGTTTCCCCAAGTTAGTTAGTTTGAACTCAGTGTGAGATGTCCTGTTAAACCAGAGATGACTACTTTTGTTTTGCTCATGGCTGTAAATGTTTTTAACTTACTACACTCCACTGACTGCTGAAGCCCAGTACTAAACCAAGTACTGAGAGGTGAGATTGAGCTTATGTCAAAATTACCCATAACCACTGTCTTCCATATTTTGGAAGATAACAGAATCAATAAGCAGCAGTCTTAATATTGATATAGGCATCAAAAAAAGCCCAGCAACTGATCAGAGCCTTAACAAACACATTATAGCTAGCTTGAAGCAATCAGTACTTATGATGTCCTGTAGTATAGCTGTGAGAATCAAACCATGTTGTCAAATAAGACAGTGAATCTTTTTTCATGTGAGCCCTTTAGGGACTTGATCACATGCCACATTAACGCCTAATTATGCTGAATCACCTGGTTTAAAAGTTCAGGTCAGCCTCATACAGACCAGGACTTCCGTGGAAGAGCTTTCTTTGTATCTGCTTTTGAATATTTAAAGAGTAAAACCTTCATGGATTAAGCCCTCTGGTTTCCTTTATTAGCCAAGTTCAATTTACTCAGAAATGTAACCAAAAATAACTTCCTTGCTGTTTTGCAGAAGGACAACATGCTGGGAATCATCTTTTTTTTTAAGTATAGAGAAGGGGGAAAGGGAGCGCGAGGAAGGGAGACAGGTTGAAATGAGAGAGCGATGGAGAGGGAGCCTCGCCTCAGTTTGTAATCCAATCTCATCCTGATTCTAAGCTGTTTGAACTTCTATCAGGAGAAATAGGCTTTGATCATGTGGCCCTTATGAACTCAGAGACCAGAGAGGGAAAAAGACAGAGTGGAGTTTGGCTTCTATGCTACTGCTCTCTTTCCACTGATTGTCCTTGTTTAATGTATTAAAAAAATGATATTATTTTGGGGTTCTTTTTGTAGTGAACAATATGCAAACAGATCTACCCATAAGACTCCAGACCCATTTCTTCTTGAAGGAGAATTTATTCAGAATTTAAAAAAAATGACTTAATGGAAGTTCCTATATGTAGATTATAAGCTTTATAGATACATTTCTTGTATATGGGAAGAGCATGTGCCTGCCCTTACTGTCTGAGTGCATCTGCCTTCAAATCTGACTTTTGATTTGAAGGTAAATTGCACTTTTGCGAAAAGGATTTCATAACATTGTCCTTCAGCTAATTTCTGCATTTTAGTTTGCGTGCTGCAGGCACTGAAATTTGTACTGCTGAAGAAATACTAATATTTATTATGTCATGAGGAGACAAACACAGGCTAGTGTCAGAAGCAAAACCATACAACCAGTTTTCCATTTATTGCATATCCCATATAAGTCCAATATAGTAATAGTTTTTCTTGGAACTTTCTTGAAAACTGGACATAAAAAACTTATAAATGTTCAATTAATCATTGGCTGCAATGGCTTCAGATGGTTACACTTGATTGGCAACTTAGTATATGGCAGTGTGTATTAGTAGTTATATTGTTGCTCAGGTCAACAGTGTGTGACTCCATAGGGTCGAATGTCGAACTTGTTTGCAGGGAGGGGTACCACTCACAGATTCACTCTTTTGTTGAGCGTTTCACTCACGATTATGCACCCTCAATCCTGATTGGACAATGTGGTGTCAGTCTCTCTTCTTTTATTGCCATCCGTCTGCCCTGCCAAAAAAGATGATGTCACCCTTGTTACCATGGTACACAGTAGGACAAGCAGGAACATGCCAGAGAGAGAGGGTGAGGGGAGGAGCTGCAGCTGTGTTTCAGAGGCCATGCTGAAGCTAAACATGCATGGAGGAATGGTGGAGGAGCAAAGTCTTTTCATATTCTTTAAGCTGCTGCTGCTGCTGCTTATGAATGACTCAATTTTAGTTTAACTTGGTTTTCATCCAGATTTTATGACCTAAGTCATCTGCAGAAAAAGCATAAATATTTACAATTTAAATGACTAAAAGTCTAATGTACTGATATTTAGCACTAGTGTTTTTTTTGGCCGGGGGGATGAATATTTATCCAAAATATCAACCCTGATTAATTTGTTATACATAATAAATAATTTGAAATACAAATTAACAGTTAGCAAGTGTTTGTAACTTTTCTTTTTTTGTGCGTGAGAGTTGGAATATGAGTTTTAGTGTAGGCTTTCAGTTTTGTTTGGGTAAAGTCAGACAGATACATGAGGCAGAAGCAGTGGAAAGTCCCCATGCTGAGACAGAGCCAGTGGTAGTTTTCCTGATTCGAAACTCCCACTCACTGACAACTCTGTAGGCCCTCTGTACCAGGGACAAGGCTGCAGAGAGAGAAATAGTTCCCACACACACGCACACACACACACACACACACACACACACACACACACACACACACAAAAACATATGCAGAATCCATCCACAACTATTTCTTTCAAAACATTCCTTACCAGATACTCCGCTTATGCCAGAGGTTTGTGCCTCTCTCAGCAAACTGTATAAGTCAACAAAATCCAAAGTTTGAGCTCAGACACAGCCTGTAATGTTGTCATGAAGTAGACACCTTGTTTAAAGTGGCTATACAGCAGTCACCATCTACTTTTAAATACTATAATTTTGGCTAATTACTATAATTTACATTTACTTTACAGTAAGGTTCGTAAATCTTAGCACGTGAGGTGACCACAGCTGGACAACAGTCACTCTATTCTGTCGTTTTTTGAAAATGACAGAAGTATAGTCAGCTGTTGTTTTGCAAACTTTATACGGCACATTGAAAGAAATAAACATCAGGTGAAGCACAGAGTTTGTGTAAAAGTGGTGTGATCTGAGACTTATTCTGACTTCTAAATTATCATGTTTAGGACAGTAGCGTCATAACATCAACACCTCTAATCATTCATGTTTTTTCCTCCCTTGATGTCTTTCCTCCTCAGGTGAGGCAGCTCTGAGAGGAGACCCTAGACTCCTGTCCCTATCGTCTTCCTCCTCCTCTTCATCATCATCCTCCTCATCTTCCTCTTCCAGCCACAGGACAGGTCCTCCTCCCATCAGCCCCACTAAGAGGAAGCTGAGTGGGGATCAGGGGGACAGCGACATGGATGAAAACGAGCACGTGGCAAAGATGAGTCGACTGTTTGCTGCGCAGCTGTAAGTACACATACACATTCATTGTTGATGTATGAGTGAAAATGCTCACATGCATTCTAATAAAAAAAGCTTCACAAATATCTGGAAATTCAGTTGATTTCCACATATTCAACTTTTATGATCTTTGAAAAAAAAAAATCTGAATCTGTAGTTTTCTACTGCTGCCTCTTTCCTGTCCATCTGTATGTCTCTTTCTAATACAAACAAACACGGTAGCTAGTCAATGGTCTTGCACACTCAAATGTGTTTTGCACATGTCCAAATGCATATTTAGAAGACTTAGTGCCTTTAAAAGAAGTCAGGCTTTGCCTATGAATGCACGTGTTTCTGCCGGCCATGTGTGAAACGGTCTCAGAAGTCCTAGTTTGGACTCCAGGGTGCTATGCCAGGTTTAGCTGGCTCCACAGTGTTAGAAACTCCTTATAGCTGCAGATCTCTGGAAGCTTGGAAACAGGGACTGCACAACAGTAAGATTACTCACGTCGTTCCCATATTCCCAATACCAGAGATTCCAGAGTCCTGGTTGGTGTGAAGGACTGCTGGGGCTAGGGGCAGTGGAGTCAGAGTCAGTCATGACTGAATCACTTATAGGACTCTAGCCATTGCTATTTATTGCAGATAGAGTCAAGAGGGTGTTGGGTAGAGCTGTACAGTTTTGCATGCAGTATGTCAGTATATCCAGATGCTGGGGGTGGGGGTGGGGGGACTCAAACATATTTTTATAACCACAGCACTGTCTGCCAAGTGACTAGACAAGGCTGTGCTATGACTTTTGACTGTACTCGTATGTAAAATAGTCATGTTGAGAGAACAGGGGCAAAAAAATATCTTTATTATTTACTTCTTACAGTGCACAGACTCAATTTGGATAACAAATCAAATGAACAACATAAGATTGCATGTATAAACAGGTTATTTATAGGTACTACTGCTCACTCTCTTCCACTCCTTTAAACACAGAGGAGTGCTTGTGGTTTTGGGATCAATGGTGGCGACTGTTCAACAAGTCTCTTACATTTTGTTTATTTTTAAGTTAAAGAGCAATGAATAGTAGCCTAATCTACCAACATAGTTGATAAGTTGGCAATAGATAGGTGAATTAAACCATGATGATTGTTGTTGTAAATGAGTTATATCAGATGATCACAATTAGTGGGTATATTTCAACATGAATAAAAAAAAAAATCCAAATCTTAACAACAGAAAACAAAATAGTTATTCCACAAAATGAAGGAACATCCAAAGAGTTCCAGTTCTTCTTAGTGCAAAACAAACAAAACAAAAGTAATATGACTTCTCTTGAAGCTTTGAAGTGACACAGCAATACATGATTAACTGGATATACTGGAATCTGTAACAAGAGACAGTGGTTACCAGCAGTGTTATTATGTAGTTAAGCTTGTATAGTCACACACATGTACATAGTGTACATAGTGCTACTGGCCAGATTTTATCTCCACTTCCAGTTTTGGCTCCCTGTTACGAAAACAGAAAAAAAATACTATTGTGCCACATTTTATTTTGCACTGATGTGCTTGCTTTTTGTTTTATTATGAATCCAGAGCATCACTTTCCTTTACAACTGAGGACCTTTGCCCCTCCCTATAAAGCTCAAAGTCATTTCTCGCCAGGCTGTGGCAGGTTTAATTCACCTCGAGCCAAGATGAAGAAAAGAGCCCTTGGGCAAAAAGAGAGGTAAAACCAGTTCAGCTGTTTGGAAACACTTCAGGGAGTCCAACAAGGAAGTGCGAGTATAACCTTAAATGTGTTTGTATGTTTCAAAAGTCAGTGACAAATTGTGTTAAATAAAATTGAGTTCAGCATTAATTAATAATTATGATTTTTGTTGTAATTGAGCAACTCTGCACTGCAGTGGTCAAATAAAGTTGAAGTCAAAATTTCTGCATGTCTAAAATTAATAGCAAGGGTATTGGGTAGGGGTTTTTGCTCTTTAATTGTTTGACGCATACAGAATTACCTTGTGCGATTTGACATTTTGACATCTTGTTTTCTGTTATTCTGTGGCAGTTGTGGGAGCATTAACATTATACTGTGCAGCAAAAACAGCCAACCACGACTTGTTATTCTGTTGTCTGTGTTGTTTTCACTCCAGTTGGGACATTATATATGCACTATGCAGTTAACTTCA
This sequence comes from Bujurquina vittata, assembly GCA_015106715.1. Lineage (NCBI taxonomy): Eukaryota > Metazoa > Chordata > Actinopteri > Cichliformes > Cichlidae > Bujurquina > Bujurquina vittata. Next base: position 7,604 of record VUQK01039988.1, read on the forward strand.
GCATGCATTGATATGCAAGTGCTCCTACTTGTGTATCACAAATTGAATTTAATTTCATAAGTACAGTACAGTAGAACTTATTGTCATATCAGCTTTCAGTTGGCGTCACAAGTCCTTGCCACAACTCCTACGTGTAACTATTTTGTTTGGTTAGAATAAGGTTTTGTAAGTCAGTGATGTTTAAAGCTTTTCAGACTGCTCATTGTACCATGATTATTTCCTAGACATGAGCCATAATCCCTTTATTTAATCTCCATTTTAATTATGACCTTGAAGTCATTTGACTCCTGGTGCTGCAGGTTAATCTCATCCTAACAAAAGTCAATTGCTGTGACTTGAAGATGGATTTAGGCCTTTCTAGCTCACAAAGATATTTTTTTATCCTGGAAACCAAGTTCCCCTAGGGTCATCCTAAATGTGTCTTTTTTTAGTCATCTAATTTGAGGTTTCTCTGAGGGCATTCTTCCCCTGGTAACTGCTGTACGACTTGTTGAAACTTGTATTCAGCATCAGCCAGAAACACTTTCCTTCTAGTTGTAGCTGTTCTGCCTTTCCAAAGAACAGTGATTACAGTAATGTGGAAAAATGATGGGTTGTTGTGACAGAACAAGGTAGGCTAAAAATATTCTTTAAACAAAAACACCCTCCACAGAAAATGCTACAAGGCACTTTTTAACATACATGAGCTTTTCCTTTCATTTAAATAATCTGTCCTATGTTGGTACAGTGATAAGGCTTGATATTTATACAGTGCAATTTCTACTCTTAATGAGCACTCAAAGCACTTTAACACTGCAAGCCTTGTTCACCAGTTCACATGCACATTCATACAACACTTTATTCTTTTCCCTTCATACTTGTTTCAACAGAAAGATGAAACCCTGCAAACCCCACCACACACAAACATGTCCTCTATCTGTTGGATTTTTCTGTCTGCTTCTTTCTGCACTGATTGCTCTGCTCACTATTGACTATCCCTGCCTATGCAGACGCTTTTGTGCACATTCTCCCCTTTTCTAAAAAGTTGTTGTTTTTTCGTTTGTATTGCAGTTTCCCTATGTGCTGACTTGTCGAGCTGCACGTATTTGGCTTTCTTTTGTCTATAAGTTCAGTCATATTTTCTGTGAGCGTCAACACACAAGACAGACACCTGATACCTCAAATTCAGGGCGGGGCTATGAAGGAGGACGCTCAAGTTTCCTTTGTTGGCCAATCACTACAAGCTGAAGTTAGGGGGAGGTGCACAGGCAGTGGTGGGGGAAAAGTAAACTCTCTGAACCAGCTGAAGCCCTTTTTATTTTTTTTTAAATGAGACAGGATGAACAGACATGATAAGTGAATACATTTAGCTTTTGTCGTCTGCCTGTATGTTTAAGAATTTGGCTATGAGTAGATTTTTCTCAGCAGGCTTATTGTTTTAATATCTTTCTTTTTTTGCTATAGAGTCCAATATAAACTGACTCTTGCAACACAGAATGGGTTTTTGGCATGGAATATATAGAAGTCTTATTAAAAATAACTGCCAGTGCTTCTGGTAGGCTGATGTATTGCTGTTGTCTCCATTGGTATGCGCAGGTATGCACATGTACCATTGTGTTTGGTGTTTATATATGCATGTGTGCTCTTCTTTCTGTGGTCATCTGTGTGTGTGTGTGTGTGTCTGTCTGTCTGTGTGGGGTGAGGTCAGGCAACAGGGGCTACTTTCTCATTTTCTCTGAGTAGTAGGAGGAGTCTTGAACAAAGAAGCCTTATCCTGTCCACTGGAGCCTGCGGGCTGGAAGCTTGCTCCTGCCTGTGTGCCTGCCTGCCACTCTGTAGTTGTAGACTCGCCAATATAAGAGTCCTCTACGGTTTCACTGCTCCTTGAAAATAAGAGCCAGTGACATAGGTTTTAAATAGACTGTAGTTTTAGGTATATAACTGTAGGGAAGTGTATTTTCAGCAGTCAGAATGTATTAGACTTGGTATTTAAAAAACTAGTACCTACTATGAATTTTTTTGTTCTGTAAATGCAGCAATAATAACATGATGATTGTGGCAAATAATAATGATCTAGGACTGTTTGGAGCAGATATTTGATTTTAATGTACTTATTTTTTGTAGTTACTGGTCTGATAATGGTATTGAATTTCCATTTCTCTTCATTCCACATTATTTTAACCACTGATGAAAACCTGGATTGAAAGTCTGAAATCAAGCTGCAGTTGCATTTATGCTACGTTACAATATAATTCAAAGGTAATGCTGTATGTATAGGGTCTAAAGGCAAAATTCAAGTCAAATCAAGTTGCTGCACAGCATAGTGTAGCTTGCAAAAACCACAGCTGCTTTCTACTGGGAACTTCATCAGTAAGTTGTTCTCATGGAAGTTTCTCTAGAGGCTATATGGAGAGAAAATAAGAGAGGAAAGAGGCTGTGTGAGTGTGTGTGAGTGTGGCTGGTGAAGTCATTGTTACCCTCTTGTTTTACATGAAACTATTTATGTAGTGAGCATGTGAGGAAAGGAGGGGACACGTGGGTTTTTGTTTTTCACTGTGTGTGTGTGTGTGTGTGTGCGTGTGTGTGTGTGCGTGTGTGTGCGTGTGTGTGTGTGCGTGCGCGCGCGTTCACATGTTGTTTTCTTTGCCTTCTTGTTGTGGTTGTTCCCATATCCGATCGGTCCCAGCTTTGATAACACAGATTTTCTTCAGTTCTCTGATTCTGTAGTTGGTTAGCTGTCAAATTGTGCTTGATTTCTATCAGTATTTCTGCATAATTGAAAATCTGAAAGATCCAGCAGCACTGTGCAGACAGCTTTGAATAAGCTAGTCTTTTGATTAGACATTATCGGTTTACGTGTAATGTATAATTTGTTGTAACAGTAAATATATTTGATAAAGGGCATTTCTCATTGGCTTTGAACCTAAAGGATGCAGATATTTTAGCTAACTTCCATTCAGACCACCTACTAAAGCCTGGACGAAGTAGAGTAAACGGTGTTGAGATGTTTGTATACTATATATATAGTCTGAATAAGCTCTGTGGCTGACAATCTGTGAGTGTGTATATGTATATCTCTATTTTGTGGTTTTGTGCAGAACTTGTAGAGCTTGGTTCTGGTTATAACCTGTGGTTGAGCCTTCATCCTCTTCCACTGCTTTTTTTGTGTGTGTGTTGTCTTCTCTCTACACCCTGATTCGTCCCAGATGTTTCCTGTGTGTATCTCTCTCCCCCTTTCTCGTCTTGCTCTTTTAAAATGCATTTATTAAAGGAGTTGGATACGAACCTCTGCCCGACCAAAGATTTGTAGGGAGGTTTTCGCTAAAGACCTTGGAGCACAATTGTGAGAAAAAGTCTAGAGCTTTTATAGCTTCTGTGTTGTTGCCTCAAAGTCAAATATAGCAAACTCACCAAATTGGCAGTCTCATACAGGACTAACTCTGGCACACTTTGTAAACGAACGCACATTTTAAAGTTCTTGGTTCACATGTTTAGATTTGTTATTTACTTTACTGTTGTGGCAATTAGGCGTGTTAGCTCATACAGTTGCTTTTTGAGCCAGCATGAACTAATTACTAGTTCTCAGATTTTGCTAGCACACATGCCTACAACAGTCTCACCCCCCCCAAGATCATTCAAACACATGATCACAGTGTGATCTTTAACTTGAGGCTTACTTGAGGGCCGGATGTCATGTGAATGGTTACTTAAAAGGCTATACTTAATGACAGATTTGAGCAGTGTAATACTGTTCAAGATATATGAATATATCATTTATGTATTGAGGGTTGGACTCTGGGTTTTAAATTAAGGGATCTTTCAGTAAGTGCCCACCACAGTGACTACCACTAATGCCAGGCTACATATAACCCAGGCTCTAGTAAAATACAGTCAGATAGATATTTGCTCTCTATTTCATTTGTCAAGTGGTCCATTTTGATGTACTCTACATTGTTCAGTACACAGTGTTAAAATTAGTTGTTTGCTCAGTTTCTTAAGGAAGCATCCCTTTAAAGGAGTCACTTTAGCATCTACTCGCTATTAAGGGGAATCCTGTTGTCAAACTGCTGGTGGTAAGAGCTCACTTGGTGTTTGTAAACTGCTTTCTTTCATGTTTATTTCTACATTATTGGATTTGGGTTTCCTTTACTCTGTGTTCTCAGTCTCACCCCCTTGCTGTTTTTTTTTTTAATGCTGTCTGTCTCCCACTACCCACTGTAGGGGCCAAGTCTCTGTGTTATTTAATAATCAAAGGCTGATTCCCTCTCTCTCACTCCCACTTTTAGCTTCCATCTATTCCTCTTGTCCTAGACCTGGCAGCCCTCTCTCTTTAGCTCTAGCCCTCTTTACCACAGTGCCCATGTTTCATGTGTAGCCCTTGCCATCCACCTCGTCTGTCCTCTCCCCCTTTCCCCAGCTGTGACCTTAATGATAATTAAGAGGTGAGTAAGAGAGACAAAGACACAGGGTGGGTTTTGAAAGCCTGATCCCTGGCATGAAATGTGGTCCAGTGTTTGGTGGGCAATCAGGCGAGGGGAAGGCGGAGGTGGCGGTGGATTGGACAGCTATTCCATTCATTGGTCAGATTTGTTGATCCCATTCACTGGCTCCTGCAATGGGCCCTCTTGAATGAGGATGTGGGCATGCCTGCTCTTTGGCAATGATTAAAGTTTGGAACAACGTCCACAACCTAACTCAAGACCCAGCTGCTGGGAAGAGATGAGAGAGCTTTGTTATCTGCTTGACTCTTAGCTAATCAAGAGCTTGTTTATATTTGAAAATAATAGAGAAAATTATGTGTGGGGCTTTTCTTTATTTTATCTGATTAAAAGTTGATGTTTCCTGCAGTAATAAATTAAACAATTTATTCACTTGAATAAACTTTTGTCATAATTATGACCTAATTTTAAATGGATTAACTCAACTCTACATTGTATTTTTCTTTGGACTATTAAAAAAATAGATGAAACAGAGAATTGATGCCACTACGAAAGAACAAATAAGCTTGTTGGTGAGCTGTCGGCCAGGGTTTATGCAAGTGTTGCCAAGTCTTTCCTTCTTTAACCCTCAGGAAGTTTGCTGCTTATTGTGAGAGAAAAAGGGGAAAAAAGAGAGTGGGTCTCTGCTAATGTAAGCTCTCGGCACAAACGGAGGAAACTACTGACCTCACTCTTTCTCAAAGTTGAGGTCCCGACCATTCACATGCAGCTTACCCTTCCCCACCTCTCCTTAGCTCTTCCTCTCCCCCTTTATGTATTCTTTGCGACTGTTTATTTGTGGAAGACAGTGCCATGGACAACAGATGCTTGACCCAACAGTCAGGTTGCCTAGTCACATGGATCTACAACTGCTTGCATGGACTTGTTTTGCAACTTAAAGGGCTCCTGCAGCCTTTTAAATTGTGTGGGTTAGGAAATACCCCTAAATGGTAGAGAATGAAGAAGTTATATCAATTAATTGTTGCATGAGTGCAGTGTAATTATTTGTAAATTTAATTAAGCGTGTATTGTCTATGTATAGTATATTCCAGTGTAGAAATGAGGAAATCAACATGTGTGGCTCTACCTGTGAATGAATGAGTGATTATGGAGTTGGGGAGAAAAGAAGAGGCAGAGGCGAGTACAGTAATTCTTGCTCCCTGTAACTGGGCCTCAGTTTGCAAGAGGGGAGTGAAGTAGCATGGACACACACACGCACACACACACAAACCAACAGCTCAGAGCAAATCTGATCCAGGGACCAAAATAATTGCCAACCTGGTAAACTTCAAGGAAAGACCCTTGTAGTCAATATGTCTGATATGCACTTGACTGCATATCAGACATATCAAAGTCATTATCATCAGAGCTGGAAAAAAGAAAAGTCCATGTTGTATTAAACTGTTTAATCCCCTATCCTCATCTGTTTTTCACTGATAAAAATATGAGCGCACTGGTTGGTGATAGCAGTGCTGAGGAATAATTGTAGAATGTGTGTGGCTAGCCACCCTTCTTTTTACCTCCATTGATCAGTTCATTGTTCTAAGTATAGACAGTTTGTAAGTAGTAGTCTAGGAGAAGAAATAAAACTGAAACATATTTACCAGATTTAATTGAATGTCGAATGACTTAAGCCTACATCTCCCAGCCTGCATTAGTGTTGTAGTTTTTTTTTAATTTATTTTTTTTATTCTGACTGCGGTAAGCGCAGCTGGCTACAGGTTCACCAAAGAGATGAAGTTGATTTGCTGTACCGGGGAAACCTCTCACAAGCTTTGAACTTTGTGCCCATTTGTCCCCCTGTGCCGAGATAAGTTTGGAGTCCATCCATGCTGGATAAAGTTAGGCGAGTGTTCCTTCCTCCATCTGAGGACAGTGTGTGAGACACTGTTTGTACCATATGGTCTTATCAATCCTACCAGCAATCTGGGAGCTAAGTGTGTGTGTGTGTGTGTGTGTGAGAGAGAGAGAGATCAGTATTAATAGCTTTTGCTGTTCCTGCTGACACAGAGCACCATTTACAATTGTCCTTTTTTAATCTTTCCTTTTTCCCCACACTGCATTCTCTCTTATCTGAACTGCTTGTCATCTTTCTGTCTTAATTTGGCTCTTTACTTCTTGTCTTTTTTCTCTGTCCATTCCTTCTATCATATGTCAACACTTTTCCCATCACATTCACTTCTAAGCCCATCCCACACTCCAAATATTTTATTTTTGATAACCTTGGATGATTATGTTTAAGCTCCAAATGTCTTCCCTTATTTTTATTGTGATAGTGGATTCAGCGTCATTTTGCTGCTAACAGGCTAAAAATACACCATCCAGTGTGCAGGATAAATAACGTGTCTTTTGGCTGTTCCTCAGGAAACCTAATGGAGACTATCGCAGCTCTCCTGGCTCCAAGGACCGCAGCAGGAGCCCCATTGAACGTGTGGTGGTGCCTGGTACTCTGGGAGTTCCAAGCAACCACCTGTACAGCCACACCCATCACCACCACCTCCACCTGGCCAGCTTAGCGCCCATGGACCAGCCACTGGCACTTACCAAAAACAGCATGGTGGAATCAGCACGCAGCAACACAGCAGCTATGGCTACAGTGCCGCACACAGTCAGCACTGTGGAACGCCAGCAGGTATCCTACCAATCCCGTTCCTGTGGCTCTAATAACGACCACATTTTTCTTAAATTGTCGAGGGAAACCTCAACTCTGGTAGGTCCTCCACATGATGTGAGTAATGTGCTTTCATTAGGCTAGCTCCTTGGTTGGTGGAAAGTACAAATTTCCTATTTGGCTTGTTTGCAAAACATGTTTTAACATCCTGGTGGTCACTGGATCATTCCTTCTCCCTCAAACTTGAAACCTCTTTTTCCCCCCTCCATCATTAAAAAAAGGAATTACTGTTCAGTTCTTTTTTGTATTTATTCTTCTTAAACCTTCTTTACGCTTACATGCTTATGCTTCAGTAAATTTCTGACCAGCAATCATAAGACTGGAACTTGACATTTAACAGCGACTCTTTGTTTCTGTGTTTCAGAATCGTCCTTCAGTGATTACATGCGCCCCAGCAAACAACCGCAACTGCAACCTGTCTCACTGTACAGTCTCCCACAATGGCTGCTCCAACTTAACTAATAACTACAGGAGAATCAACAGTGAGTACACATGTGCAAATGCATCTGTAATAGCAACTTACACACCAGAGAAAACAGAAGCTTATACTCTCCACCTTCAGATGGAAATGTATAGTAGTGATGCTAGTAATGCTTGGGTCTTTCTTATTATAGCAGAACAGCTGTTATGATGCAGTTTAAACATGCTTAATTACAATCTTACCTGTTACCGCTGTACCCAAAGAGTCACTTGATGCCGCAGCTGAAAACATTTGTTTGTTTTCTCTGTTTTTGTGGGTTTTATGATACCAGTTAAATCTCTATGATCTCATTGAGGTTAACAGTGAAATTTAAAATGCTGATTTAAAAAGAAAACCTGTAATAAAAAGTAAAGTCTATGCTGTGTGTGTGTGTTTTAAATGACTAAAACGGTAACAAAACCTTTTTTTTTCCTTGCATAAGCCAACACAGTGTGTGACCCTGTGATTGAGGAACATTTCCGTCGCAGCCTTGGGAAGAACTACAAGGAGCCCGAACCCACTGCCACCAACTCGGTGTCCATCACAGGTTCGGTGGATGACCACTTTGCCAAGGCGCTTGGGGAAACCTGGCTGCAGATCAAAAACAAGGGGAGTCCCTCATCGTCTGGGAGCAGCCCAAACTCCTCCCCTGACAGTCACATGGTCAATCACAACCACTCGCCTTCGGTCGTCTCCTGAAAGGGAGGGATTTTCCCCGATTTTCCCCAGTCCTCCCAATTATCCCGGCTCCAACATTCATGCCCCCATCACTTTGGTCTGTCACCAGCATCCCAGAGGGAACGCTTGCCTGCTGGTCTGCTAAAAATATCTAAAACCCTCAAGCTCACTCTGTCACTGTGCATTCATCAAGGATCAATCAAGCAATAACAACATGGTCATTTGTCGCATCTGTCCTCTGGTATGCTAATGCCAGACAATCAGTAATGAGTGATGAGGGTTCAGCCTGGAGCTTAGGTGGAGCATGAGCTTGCTCCTTCCTGTCATACGTCAACCTGCATGTCAAGCTTGGAGCTAAGCAAGTGTCTGTAGTTATATGTATATAAAGAGAGAGAAAGAAAAAGGAGGTGTTTTAATTATTAATTTTCTTCTTTGTTGTTATTTTTCTTTAACAGTAGTTTTGTGTACTTCTGCGTTATGAAATGCCCGACGTTTCACAGGAAAGATAAGCGAGAAACACTTTGGAGAAAACATAAACCACCTGACTGTTCTACCAAAGAAACCTCAGACACTGATGTTTATCGATGCCCACCTCGGAAACAAAACAACAAAAAGCCATCTTGTAATCACCTCCCTCTGTTTTCATCCTCTTTCTTTCGCTCACCCTCCTTCTCTGTATGTGTTCTCATGGTTTTGTTACTGTACGTGTATACTTTGGTGATTGACTCGGTCTGATTTGCACTACTGCCGTAGAGGGTAAAGGGTGGCATGTTATTTTTGCAATCTGGCACTGAACACTGGGACTGATAACGCAGATTTTTGGATTTTGACGCAGATCATATGTCCAACTTTAGTTGGAACCCCCCATTTTTATATATGAAAATAACTCCTGTTTGAAATCTATCTGGGCACAATTTCGCGCCAGCGCTGGTTGAAAAGCATGAACGAGGTCATTATGCATTATTTATTGAAAGCATTTTGGAAAATGTAAACCGACTTATATGGGGTTGGGCAGTAGATGCATGAATCACAGCAAGCTTTTGAGCAGCGTGTCCAGCTATTACATTACAGCACTGCAACTTCATTAGTGCAGCTGTTGGCTGAAAACACACACATACATGATGAAGGAGGATATTGGGTGCTTCAGTCCACACAGCTTATTACTGTTCTTTAAACAGATCCATCCCCACCAGCACTTCACTACAAAGTGGTTATATTGAGAGCTCTCATTATTAATCTAAATAAAGAGAGAGGTCGCTGGAGGGACTTCATCATCCGTCATTAGTCACCCAACTGCTGAATTATATTGCATCCCCAGAACAAGGTTACAAGTAAGTTGAAGTAAAGATTAGAATTGCGCTTGCAGATTTGGCCAAGAATGGCCATAAAATGTGAGGAAAATTAAATTTTTGTGTGTATTTATGTAAAGGAGAACCTTTAGTGGCTCCATAGAGTAGTAGTTTATATATTTGCATAAAAAGCGACAGATCCCTATGGGGTTGTGTCAGGAAGGGCATCTGGCAATTTAAAAAAAAATAAAAATAAAATGTGCCAGGTCAGATATGTGGCACTACTGCTGTGGTGACTCCTTGTGAATGAGGGAGCAGCTAAAAGTAGCTACTAGTTACATGCAAAGGAGAAAATGTGTAAATATGTAACAGGTAATATATATTAATGTGTCATACTGCCCAACTCTACTCGTATCAAGCTTCTTATTTAAGCAGTGTTGATTGGTATCGAACAATAAAATTGTTGCCTTTCAGTTTACGAGCACAGTCAGGTTTAAAAAAAAAAATCATTTACTGTGGTGTTGATGGCCATCACAACCATAATGAGGAGATTAGGGCTGAAAACAGTGTGTTGAAAGTTGGGCTTTGCTGAACGATGTGCTTTGATGCGTTTCGCCGGCTTAACTGCTGACAGATGAGGGGACAGATGATGCTGCATGTCACTTTGTGGTTGAAAGAAAAAACAAAAAACAGTCTGGTTTCTCGACCGGGGGAGAGAAGATTTTTCAGATCTCTTCAAACACACCTTTGGTTTTGTTTTGTTTTTTCCTTTTGGTCTCTTTGATCACAGGTGTAGTAATTATATTTGGCTTACACTCTGCTGGCCTTCCCTCCCTCTCCTACACACTGCGGTTTGGTAGATTTTATACAAGGTTTTAAGGGTAAATTAATGCTTTTACAAATGCATGTTGTTTTGTTTTTAATAGCTGGTATCTATTAGTGTTTTTAGCATTTCAAACATAACTTTTATTAGCCTTTTCATTCAGACGTTAGTTGTTACTTCTTTCGTTGTCAGTAACAGACATAGACACTATACACTCACTGCTGGGTCAGTTGTACTCCGTATTGTTATTGTTATTATTACAATTTTGTAATTTTTTTTTTGTTTTCCATTAATATCAGTGTGGTAACAAACATCTATAGTGGGACAGCCTCCGGACAGGCTCTGTTTAATTGATGAGAGCTGCGTTTCCTAAAATCATCTCAACCCAGTGTCCGGTCAGCTCACTCCTGCAGCAGAGTGGCGATCGTCCTGGAGTTGAGTTGGGTTTGGGATACAAAGCACACAAAGGTTTTCTTAAGATGTTGATCCATCAGTGGTACAGGATGCTACAAACGTCAGCATGACTGAGCTGAGACACCACACAAACAGAAAAAAGTCAGCGGGGTCTTGTTTTCTTTAAAAGCATCGGAGCGTGGGATTGCTTATCCTGTTTAGCTGCCATTGTCAAATCACTACATTTGCAGGCTTTGGATGCTTTTGGGAAGCAGGATTTGTTTACAGGAAGAGTTGGGTCACGATGGCCCTCAAACACAAGTGTCTCAAAGTTATGACACTAAAAAGATGACATTACTGAAATAGCATTGGCAGACCTAGCAGAGAGATGCTAGAGAACAAAGCACATGGCTGATAATTAGTTGTCTGAATTTATGGCGTGATGTTTCACCTTGTTGAACCACCATCAGCTGACTTTTTGTGTTCTGACTTGGTGTCCAGACCCTTTTTTTTATATTTCAAACTTTCTTTTCTGAACTTAAATTAGACTGCTCTAGTCTAAGGAAATGAATTTTACTCTGCAAAACAACCTGCGCCAAGGTGGCATACATTCCTGCTGTAAGCAACTTTGTACAGGCCTCAACACATTCACTATCTTTATATCAACAGACGGCGCTAATAACTAGTGAGGGCCACTTGTCCCCGAGTCCCCTGCCAACAGCATCTTTGCCTGAATTATAAGTGTCCATGTTTGCCTTTTTTAAGTAAATTGGCAGTAGTGAACATTTTTGAGGACATTTAGTGCATAGAATCAGAGAATTAGGGGTTTACTAGATGACAGTGATAAAGTTACTCACCCTGCATTGAAAGTACAGATTAAAGTCTCAGAGTGATGAGGTTTCTATTTGTTTGCTTTGTGTAATTTTTGTCAAGAACGGCAAGTACGTACATTAGAGTTCTATACTGCGTCCTAGAATGTCTACACATTCCATTCTCAGCTATCCAAACAGAACTAGAACCGATGAGGGAAGGTCTACAATGTTACCCCAGATTCAGATTTAACTGGAGCTCTGTGATGTACTTGTGCTTTCTGTGACCAGTTCTGAATGGTTTGGATGGTGAGTTTTGGCAGGCAGAGTTTGGGGGCAGGAGGCTGAGCTTCAGGAGCTGAGCTTTTGTAAGCGCAACCTGTGAGTTAGGACATGTTCACTTGCCACTCAAAATCTTTTTAAGGTCTCACAGTGTTTGCCTCCCTCCCCCCTCCCCCCCTTTCAGATTCAGGTGGCCCAAAACACGAGGGAAATGGGCTTGGTGTCCAGAGAATTTTGTTTTTCGATTATTCTTTCATTATCATTTCACTACCACCCTGTAGGTAGGCTCTCTTTATGCTTCGACACACACTCCCTACACACTGTAGGAAAATCACTTAATAAAAATACTTTTTTATAATAGGTAACTATAAGACCATCATTACGCTGTGCGTAACGAATGTACAGAGAAAAAAAATCGTAGGTATTTTTTTGAGGAACAATGAATTTGTTAATGATATGTAGCTATTTAATTGTTTTTCCCTGTCCTTATATTGTAATCATTGCATTTTCTTTTTTGGTGAAAAAAGTTGATCTTTTTTGTTTATAGTTTGTCTTGTTAGAGTAAAGGTTCAAGTGCAGGAGCACAGTAAACGTATGAAACCACAGTAAGCCACAGGTGTGTCGCTGACAATCGCTACTTCCATTGGTCCCCATGGTTCTTGTGTTCAATCATGTGACTTCAGAGACATTTGAACAAGATTAACTAATAAGCCAAAAAACCCTTTGTTTTACGGGCCTTTTGAGCAATTTGCATGTTCTGTATTGTTGGAAGACTAGCCCAATGTGTCTTGCTTGTCATTTCCAAATGGGTTCCTTTTAAGAATAAAATCAAATTCTCCATTAGTCGTGTGCTAGCGGGCAGGTACAATTTCCACCACAGCACCTAAGCAATAGAAATTGTCTTTTTTCATGACGTGTTTTTTGCGGGGGCGGGGTCTATGGATGAGAAGTGAGTGAAGTAAAATAAGTCACAATTCGTTGCGTTTGTTGGAACTGATGAAATTGTAGAAAGTCTGTTCTTTTGTCTGCAAAGTGCAGATAAGTTAGGAAGCAAATGAGCTTTGGGGGTGTCACTCCCAAATATGTCATCACAGGTCCCATCTGTTGAAGTCATTTTGCGTTCTCTAATCATGTTTAACATGAAAATCGAGCAAATAATTCAAAGAGGAGTCGTCTTTACTCTGACTGCACCACTTTTTCCTGGTCGTTTTTGAAGTGGAAGTAGCATGTACTTAATGGTAGTAATACTCTGAACTGTAATAAAATTTCTATCAAGATTTGTGGCTCTGTGTCTCCTACTAAAAAGGTTTTGGCAGGCCACCTTTTTTGTACGTAAAGTAGCCTTGATGAACAATAAAGTGCTTTTAAACCACAGTCTGACTGCGTGGGTTTTTGTCTTGTTACTGGTTTGGTGTGTTTGTGCTTGTGAAATGGTTACAAGAGATGCTAGAAGAGTGGCAGACAGCTTTTGGAAAGACTGAGCTAAACCAAAAAGGACATTGTTTCATAGTGACATAAACCTCACAGATGTTAATAGAGAAATAATACATTTTATTCCAGTCTTTTAACACTCACAGAAGAGAAAATGGCTCTCTGATTAATCAGACAACACACACAATCCTTCCTCATAATTAAGACTTTATCGCTCATCTCCCGAGCACACTGAACTTCAGTCGCTTCCTTAAATATCCAACCAGTTAAAATTCATGTGATTACACTGAATACGCTGTAAATGTTTGCAGATGAGACACATGGGACACATACAGAGTTAAAAAAGAAAGTTACAAACATGCATCAACACCAACAAACCAAGAGCAACAGTTTCCACAGTTCTAAGTATAACAGCAACATCTGTGTGCAGGTTCTCTGAGTGAAAGCTTCATAGCAACAAAGCTGGTTTCAATATCAGCTGTACTGTATGTGTCACAGTCTCTAGTAAACAGACAAAAAGGTGGATGGATTTGCTGAATTTTACTGTATTTTCAAACCGTATCCAAAGCTCTATCTCACACTGAACGAGCAAACAGATGGTGTTCGTGTCTTGCCAAAAATGTCTCTACTAAACTCATTAAATGTCTTCGAGAGACTTTGAGAGGGTTTAAAACGGTGGTTTTTTTGCAGGTTATTTTTTCGTTGTTCTTGGTCAAAGACTTCAACTGTCATATAAAATCAAACTTGTTCAAGCTGTGAGAACTTTTTAAAATTTGTATTACTGCCCAAATCTGAAGATCCAACTCTTTGGGCCATCTTGAATCCCAATGAGAACTCTTTGGAGTTTCAAAGCTTTTTAGCTGCTTTTCCAAAATGTTTCTTTTTGGTCATGTGCTTGGTGTTGATGTAAACAACTTTGCCTTTGTAAATGCAGAATTCATTTTAGGGAAAAAAAAAGATGGAAGTGTTTAGTCCTTCTGTGGAGTGCTTGCTCCACCAGCTTTTCAGATGCTCTCATCGTCACTCATGTCCCAAATCTGATGAGAAAGAAACATAACAGAGGAATTCAGCCAAGACAAAAAGAGGCAAAATTAACATGGCAGTTCTGTTTCCAAAAGAGTAACAAAACAGCTTTTAGAAGACACTGGTCGGTGATGTTTTAGAACATCAGTTATGCCAACTATTCATGTTCTTGTGTGATATTTCAAAATGTGTCTTGCTGATGTCCATGTTCGCTAGCTTGCCATTTGAGCATACTGCAAAGCGTATTTGCACAACCAGCACTTATTGTTAAATCAGTCTGCAGTAATACTTTTCACATGCAGCCATTAGGAAATTTCTCCAGTAACAAGAAGACAAATGAGTTTGAGAACAGATGCTTTGTTCCCCATGGGGTTCTGGAGCCTTTACTAAGAAAGATCTCTACCATATGCATTTCCATCATCATCATCATCATTAGGCGGTTACTACCTCGGTAAATCAATCCAGGTTTTGTGAATCTAGCAGTAGGAGCATTGACATAGAAGCCGACCAATCACAAGTGTGGACAGGTTTAGAATTGTACATTTATCACCAAAAGAATAAACTATGATGCAAAACAAATACAAGGAATTTGAAACTGGCAAACAATTATCAACAATGTGATTGATGCTTATGTTAACTTAAACAATGTCACTTCAATCATCAGTATGCTGCATGAGAAACTGGGACTGTTGGTGTGGCCCTCCACAACAGTCCCAGTTTCTCATAGGCCCCTTTTAAATGAACCCCCCAGCCCTGCATTAACACATCTCTTTCAAATAGTTTCAACACAGTTTGCTTTACTGAAAGAAGCACGCAGACGCAGAGTACCAAGAATTACACAGCGCAAAAAAAACTATACAAAGCTCAAAGAGCTGTGATGTGACATTTACTAAAACAATTCTAATACAAGAAGAAAAAAGAGGCAGATAAACAGACTTCAATATACAGTTGTATAGCAGCCTTGAAAATCATTACTCCTAGTCTTCTTCTTACGCGGAAGTGACACACACGCGCACAGACGCACACACGCACACACACACACACACACACGCACACAGGGAGAGAGACAGAGGAACGCTTCTGTGAGAGTCTGTCAGTAAACAGCAGCCTTCACATGGCAGAATTCTTCACATTCTTCCTCTGAAAGACGTAATTCGCATACCTCTGACACTGTCTGGAATGTTACACACACAACCACATACACACACAATTCTGACACATACACGTGGCATTCCTCAACTACCCAGCTAATAGATGTAGCTGGAAACAAAAGTATAAGACTAAATATAAGACTCGTGTTTAAATGAATGAGGCTGAACTTATAACGTCAAGTGTGCAAATGCAAGCAGACAATTTAAGATTCATCAAGAAACTGCCTGAAAATACATGAATGAAAAAAACATGTTCCCAGCAACATACCTGTAAAATAGAGCAACACTGAGATTTCTTTTCTAAAAGCTGTGTGCTGAGCCTCCACAGTAAACATGAGGGGACGAGAACAAGGGGTAGGGCTGGTGGGAGTAACAGCGTCTTCACTTTTGTTCAAAATACACCCTTGATAGCAAACATAAGAATGTAGCTACTTACAATACACATTTAGATTTGGCAGGTTTCTGTGAAACAATCAATGGAATACACCCTGTAATAAATACATTTATTACAATCTGTATAAACCTCTCTGCATGTCAGCCTCATTAAAACAGAGACTGACCTATTTTAAATTCTGACAAAAGTCCAGAGATTGCGCTCTTGGACGATCCACTGAGGGAAAACATCTCTCACAGAAATGGCTGCAAACAAACAACTGATGACTAATGCATTTTGGAGGATCACTGCATGCATGTGACTTATCTACGGCAACATCACGCTCGTTTATTACTGTATGAATCCAATTAAACACATTTTCTCACAGTCTGAACATTCATGTTTAGATTTCGGTTACTGGAAGAATTAAAAGTTGGGGAAATTCCAATTTTAGCGTTGTGTTTTGTGAAGTGAGAAGGTCAACAGCGCTGTGCTACTCCCCTGCAAATACAGACAGCTTAGCATCTGCAACTGAAGAAACCAAACTGGCTCCCTCTATTCTAAAATCGATCCAATAAAAAAATAAACAGGATGCAAAAGCATGCAGCGTGTGTGTTGTAGGTGATGTTTTGTCACTGGAACTATTGCTCGACAGCCAGCAGTTCATCTTTCCACCTAGTGTCCTTTGTGCGTGTTCAACAGCAGGTCTCCGTTTGGTACCAGGCCAACGTCCCCCTTTCAGACACACACTTTGTGTCATGCTTCATGTCTGAATGAGCACTTTGGTCACTTTTCATACAAATCACATTAACAGTATTATTAATAATTTTCAGGAGAAGCCTGAACTGCATGTAGATGTATGAATGGAGGGGCATGATCCCCCCCACCCCTTTAAGAGGGACATGAAAGTCTGAAAGACAGAATCAAAACAATCTGATGTTACATGTTTCAAAGGATTTAAGACTCCGCAGACTCTCCAAAGAACAGAAAGAAACTGCCCCCACCCTCACACTAATCAGGAATTTCTGTTTGAGTACAGATTAAGAATTCTGGATACAACGTATTACAACAGCAGGTCAAAGTGTTTTCTCACTTTGCATAGAACTAGAGATTTCCTTCTTCTCCACACATTTTAAGCCAGGCTTAGCACAGCTTGTCTCCAGCTATTAACAGCCCGAGTTGAGTACTGTTTTTCCCACCTTACTATAGACATCCCGACAAACAACTGTACTTCCCCTTCAATATTATCACTCTAACTGCTAAAGGACATCAGCTTTACTTTAATAAAGAATTTATTGATAGAAAATTCACATCTAAGTCATAATCAGTTGAAAATATGGGCCACTGACATTTGTTTTGGCAGTGCTATATAACGGTTTCTACACCATTTTTTTCCTTTTAAACAAGAATATTTTAGCGATGCTTTTTAGTTTCGTTTTGCCCAGCATACCTGCTTCAACAGGCGCGCAGGTGGTCCTGTGGCTACAAATCAGAAAAAGCTGTCTCGCCTGTTCCACAGCAGGTCTGCCTATATCAAAGTCTATTGTATATATGGGCTTTAAATAAAAGAAAAGAAAATTGCTCTGGTGTTACACTCCAGTCTTCACAAAGCTTTTTTTTTTTCAGAAACTAAGTATAGTTGGAGTGCAGTGTGGAAAATCAAGGACAAATTTTTTATCAAAGCTGGACGTTGTGCATTTCTGCTCCACTGCTGCTGAGGAGCAGCCATCAAAAGGACAGCAAGCAAAGAGCTCTTTGAAATGGAGCAACACTGGAGCCCCTCTCTGGATGGCTGCCATGCCACACTGATGGCGTGTGTGTGTGTGTGTCTGTGTGAAATCTTTTGTATAAAATGGAAAGGGGGTAGAGGTGGCAGAGAGAGGGAGAGACTTTGTGTGTCGTGGGGGTAAACCTTATGTAACATGAATAGCTCCAGCAAACTCAAGCCAGCAACTATACTACACTCTTTCAAGCTCAGCTGAATGCTTGGGATGTTTCTCAACCATCTGAACCTCTGTTGCTGCAATGCATAAGCAGATTTCGGTAAAGCCAAGATTGAAATAAATCATTTCTCAGCTCTGTCCAATTAGGAAACTTAATGAAGCTTCTTGCAGCATGTACTGTACACATTCCTGTTCAACCGCTTGTTACCACAAATATCTAATCAGCCAATCACATGGCAGCAACTCAATGCATTTAGGAAGTAGACATGGCCAAAACAACCTGCTGAAGTTCAAACCAAGCATGAAAATGGGGAAGAAAGGTGATTTAAGTGACTTTGAACGTGGCATGATCACAGTGTACTCATCTTCTGATGGCTGCTTCCAGCACGAGAACATGCCACGTCACAAAGCTCGAATCATCTCAAACTGGTTTCTTAAACCTGACACCGTAGATGAGTTCACTGTACTCAAATGACCTCAAGGACTCAGTGCAAAGATGCTTATATTTGTCTTGACTGGTTGACCTCTACTTTACACACAAACATAGACACACTCCATGACATACCGCTCAAAGGGATTGGCAAAAATACAATGAACGAAATGTGTTTAACTTTGAAGCAGCCTTATCGCTTCAAGACCTTCAACCACCGGAGGTTGAAAACAAAAGGATTGCTGGATGTTTCATAACGTCCAACAGTAAGCTGCATGTAATCATTGTGCGAATGTGTTTGTAATCAGTTGGGCTCCGACTGATATGACAACTATAATCCAGGCTAGTTGTTGAAACAAGGCTGGGATCTGATCAGATAGCAAAGGTTTTAGCTGGAAGCTGATATGGTAGAATCACAGCCAACTCTCTGCTGCTGCTGATTGCTGCTCCCCCCCCCCCCCCCCCCCCCAAACAAATGTGGCACAAGTCTCAGCATGAGGGGCAACATTTATCTTGAAAAGTAGTGCCCGAGCTACAGCTTTTACTGCCTGAAATCGCAGTTTATCAGGGAGAAACTTTTCAGATCGCTGTCATTTCACTGACAGGGGCCAACGCTCCTTAGGAGAGCTAATTCAACATACTGAGCCAACTTACAGGAATAGATCCAAAGTGCGGGTGGCCCCAGTGGGAATCCAACCACTAAACTCATTCAACTAGCTAGTGCTACACAACCACTGACGGGCTTTGCTATTAAACACACATCTGTTTTACATATTAGAACTGACACCAAAGCACAAAGTGCAAAGTCGAGCTTTCATCATGGAGACTGGCTCCATCTGATATGCAATTAAAGGACCACACAGACTGATGTGGTTTATGGCTGCTGGGTACAACATTGACTGTGTACTGTTGGTTGAGGAAGAAAATGAGGATATTCTTTTGAACAACCTTTGTGATTCATGTAGGTGATCTTGGATAGTTCATAAAGGTTTTTAGAAACCTAGAAAGTGAGAGTGTCCAGAGGGGCTGCAGGGACAGAAACTTTGCTTTTGCGGTCACGCTGTATGTAAACCGATGAAATCGTTATTTTGCTGTATGATGAATCCCTGACCAACCAGACAATCTTTGTTACCTGCTTATTTCTCACTATTCTGATGGCACTGTGATACAATATTGCACCTGTTTGCATTTATTTTTAAAGCCCGATTTACTTCCATTGCTTAAGGAAATCTGTAATTTAACACATTTTTTAAATCTCTGAAAAATCATGACTGCGTTACAATAAATGTAGATTTCAGTTTTTGGGCACTTCTTTAATCCTGACAAATCTGCCAATCTGCACCTGGTAGTTATTTTAAGGGTTTTAGCCATGAAAATGATCTAATATCTCTGCAATTTGTTTACTTACGGTGATAAGTTTGGGCACTCGCCCTTTTAACCCCGTCCATTATAATCTTGTTGGTAAGCCAGAAAATAAAGTAAGTGCACACACATGGAAATATTTTCAATTCACAGTGATGGTTGCTGGACCATTTTAGATTAGTGGCTATATAAAAAAAACAAAAAAAAACAATAAATTTCTTCCCATTCTTTTCTTTTCTTCTCCTTATCATTGCTGTACTCTTCTCTGGCTGGCTACAATTCATGTATTATGGAAACACAAACATACTGTGTATTGCGTATTGCGTAAACAACAATAATAGCAAGTGTGTCTATCTGCTGACCTCGTGATGTGCGCTCATCCACATGTGCAGAATTACGTAATGCACAGCGTGTACGCAAAACTCACACACTAACGATAAGCCCACAAATAAATATATTTACGTCACTTTTGCCCAGCTGATGTATGTAAATGACACAGTTTGGATGTAGCCTCGCTGAGGTATTGAAGAGTATCTAGCTGTAAAACATTGATGCGAGACAAGGTCTACAGTCACCTGAACTTATATCTGGGCATTGAATTTTTAAATTAGCAATTATACTAAGCAACAGTTAATTAACAACAGCTATTAGACTAAGAGAGAATCTTTCTGCCTTTTAGGGAGTATTTTAATAATGAACCATGCAAGCGTTGTCCCAATGACTTTAATTGACGTACGACCATATAATTAGCATTCAATGCAAGATCAGGGTGAATTGCAAGATAGTTCATTATCCACAGATTTATTTATTTTTGATATCTCATGCCATTATCAGTTTGGTTTAACATTATAAACTTTTATCATGAGTGTACTACCACTGTCATTGCGAACTGGTAGACAGTGATGTGTCCGTTTAGCTTTGGCAACACAACGACTGGGCGGTCAGCACTGTTGTTGCATAGCAAGAGGGTCCTGGGTTCAAATCCAGCTAGGGCCGTTCTGTGTGGAGTCTGCATGTGGGATCTCCTGCCAGTGAAAAACGCACTATGTTAATAGTGTCTGTGTTGAGGTTTTATTTAGCCTTTATTTGACCAAGCAGATATGACTCTAGAGATTAAAAATTTTAGGAGTGGCAAAGGTGTGGTCACCCCTGGGCAAATCTGACAAGAAGTAAACATGAACCTTGCAGCAGAACAGACATTAAAAGATGTCTTTATCTATGTACACTTAATTTTTATTCTGCTGTCTTGAACCCCCAACTGTAGCATGTGCAAAAGGTTGAGCTCACTTATTCATTATCTTACTCTTTACAGTTCAAGAATTGCCATTATAACTGCATATTAATCAGCTGATGTTAATAATTTAAATAGGAGTCCTGTTTAAATTTTGTTTGAACTGAAAAAGAAGTAAACCGATACCTACAAAGCACCTATGAAAGCACCTCAGGCTTACAGTGTCCATTGTCTGAAATGTTATTAGAAATCATAGTCAGGAAAACTGGAAATCAGGAGGACATCTGAATGACCAAGCAAATGCAACAGATTAATTGGACAGATGAAGGTAAAACTGAGTTCTTTTTTTGGTTACAATCACCAAAGATCTGCAGTGCTAGAATAGCAGCAAACTCAGAATGCAAGCAACATGCAGTTACAGTGAAAGAAAAAAGAACAGAAAAACGAAGTGAAAGAGAAAAGATGCTGGCTTCTGCAACAGGACAATGATCCAAAGCAGACCTCAAAATCCATCATGAACTACTTACAGTCCCATGACCACTACCAATTTGCATAGGGCACGAGTTTTGCTGCATATAAAAAAAGTTGGCACGTCCCACAGAGGTTTTGGACTTCCCTCGAAGGAAAATCACCAGGATTGTATGAAAAGCATTTTTATAACCAGTTTTTAAGTGGGGTTTCATTGACTCAAGCAGAAAATGCATTTTTATGCATCAAACAGTCAGAAACAACAGCAAAACACATGGACTGCTGTTAGCAAAGTAACACAAGGTCTTTGCCTTAAATATATGAAGAGTAATCGTATTTCATGTGCATAGTCCAAGATCCAGCCAGGGAAAAAGTCTAGAGAAGAGGAATAGTATGTGTGTGCCTATTAAACAATCTTTTTATCTAATAAGGAATAAAATATCTAAGAACCTCAACGTGTTGAAGCTGTCAAAATTCACGAGTTAATAACTAAAAGACTGGCTCACAGAAAACAAAAGACCATTACAGTCCTTTATCTTTGTGAGGCAGAATAGGCTGGCAACAAGTCTATTAATGGCCTCTAATTATTCAGTTGCCTGCCATTTCTGATACATTATGACACATGAACAATTTATAGGAAAACACTGCTGGAAATAAACTTTGGTTAAATACATTTGGGTCTGTGAAATCAATGTGTCATGTTCCAGTAAAAAGACCAACAAGGATTACGAGTGTTTTCAACTGAGTCTCCTCTGCCAGTAACATACTTTAAAAAGTCTCTCTCTCTCATACACACACACCACATAAGTGCGAGTATGTGCATTCCCACTTTCAGATGAGAAAATGACATCACGCAGCACAACGCAACACCAACTGCTGCTGTATTCCCAAATGCATTCCTGAATTGCTCTGTGGCATTCCATCACAATGTGGCGGGAATTTTGCAGTCTGGTGGTTTCACCAGTTGAGAGACAGTTTAAAGTAGGGTGAAAATGTCTGGGAATCAAACATTTTGAAAGAAATGGAAAGGGACGCAGCAGAAAGGGAATGACAATAACAAATAGGCATTCAGTATTCAGATATGAACTATAAACTAGTTAAAAAAAACAAATAGTAGTGTTGTGCCAAATGCCAATAGAACATGATGATTCAGCACCTCTTGTTAGCAATTTTGAATAATTTTCATCAAACTTTGGTCAGGGGAGTGCTTTATAAATAATGTTCTGCCTAAACTAACCATTTACTGGTTGATCTATGTTCCTACCCTCACCGATGGCCACAAACTTCAGGTAGTGACCGAAGACATATACGATAGCGAAGAGAAACCGTAAAGGGTTTATGGGTTCAACCTTTGAGGGAGTAGAGATCATTTATTGCCACATCAAAAGAAGCCAATTGATGTGGTGTGGGCAGCTGACTCCGGGATACATCCTAGGGTTGGTGCTTTGGGTTTGCCCAACCAAGAATTGACCCCGGAGCAGACCCAAGACATGCTGGACAGGTTATGTCTCTAGCCTGGCTTAGGGATGCAGTAGAAGGTGGTCTGGGATTCTTGGCTCAGATTGCTAGTGAGATTAGAAAAAAAATGGATGGATGGAGGCAGCATGTACTGTACAATAAGCACAACTGTCACTAATATTACTTATTACTTATAAGTAAAAACACTCATTTGATAAAGTAGTTCCGGATGCCTCAGTAGATATAAGATGCCGGGACAAAGTGACACAGATTTGAAGCAGTAGGTAATTCCAATTTGGATGTAGATTTAGTTTGCTTAATAGAAACAGGCCTTAAGAGGATTTAAATATACTGAGTGTAGACATCTGAGAACTAGCAGATATTTTCACAGATTTTTAAAAGTCTAGACAGTTATACTGAGTCACATACCCCCCCCCCCAAAAAAAAAAAAAAACCAAAAAAAAAAACCAAATAAAATTAAAAAAAAAAAAAATCAAATTAA
>VUQK01039988.1:44541-61354 GCA_015106715.1 Bujurquina vittata
GATGAAATTTTAATTTCCACAAGAGGATAAACCATTCTGAAAATATTTGTATGAATTTCCCAGGATCATAAGACTTAGTTCCTGAAGGACCTTAACTAAAGCTATCCAGCCATCAATCTCTGTCCCACTGTTTTGTTTTCAGTCATGGCTGAACTAGGCAAAGTAAGAAGCTCAGCTCAGCAGTCAGTTTTGTCAGTCACGATGGCCAACTTCTTAAGTTGCACTCTTTGGCAAAATCTGACTTGACACTGAATCCCTCAGACTCGCTCTGCATGTTCTATGAGGTACATAAAATGAGCTGCCCAAACCATTTCAACTACAGTAATTCTACTTATTAAAAATGTGCAGAGTTTCATTTCTGAGCATCTTATGAATGCCCGAAACTCTTCAGTCTGTTTCTAAGGGTGCACAAGGACACCATGCACATAAATCTAACTTGAGCTGTTACCTCAACCTTATGATAAGTACCCATAGGTAACCAATGTCCAAAGGTCAGAGCTGGCACCTTATTCAATGGATAAATCAAAAGTTTCACAATTGGCCTCAGCTTCTGCTTCACTATCAATATCCAGCTCCATTACAGTGGATACTATAACAATCTGACCAATTAGTATATTGTGTACTAAGGTTGTGCTGATGGACATTGATGTCGGGAATTGACAATGATCAAAGTGAAAGACTCACCAATCAAGATGATTTTTAGCTAATTTCCCGACTGATGTATTAAATTAATCTCCTTATTATGGCATTTATATTAAACTGAATGACCCATACTGTAGTGTGCATGGTGAATTTCCACATATAAAAGACAGTTGTTTCACAGATGTGTCTGGGCATCCATGAGCAGGCACACAAGTTCACGTTCAGACGTCTGCACTTTGAACATTAATGTGTGTGGAGCAGCAACACTGATTTATCATCAAATTAAAGAAAACAACGAGCTATTTCTAACTGCTAGACTGATTTTTTTTTCTTTTTTAGTTAGAGCAAATTTTGTCAGAGATACTCATTTATAATCCTGCATTCATGTCTGCTTTTAGAGATTTCCAGTTACGCTGAGAGGAGGATTATTGAAAGTCAACCAACAACAGAGCGGTGCTCGCATATCGTCTTGCAACAAACTAATAGTGCATTGCCCATGCACAATGTCCTATGTATAGGTCTAATGTTCACTGGCTGAAAAGGTGAATGGAAAAGGGAACTACTACAGCAAAGAGCAACACAAGCAAAAATCAAAGTTCTAAGAAGCATGGAAAAGTGGACCGATAATGACTGCATTAGACAGTTTTATCATCACTTGTTTGAACCTCATTGCCAAGATGTTTTTTTTTAAATATATGTTTTGTTTTCCTGGGACATGGGCTACAGGTACAGGACAAACAAGAGTGCAAAAATCAAAAGTAGTAGCCCACAATATAATTGCACCCACTGCCCCCAAATGGCAATAGAAGGCTACAACATGTAAACGTGCATCGTAATAGCTCTGTGAAGCACCTACTCAATGCCATTGCAGTGCCATGCAGGCCTCTTTACTGCCACTTGCAAACCAAACCCCAGCCTACTTCTACATTTGGACATCAGCAAAACTGGAAATTTCACTAAAATTATAAAAGTTTTTTTTTTTTTTTTTTGACGTTGTGGCCCAAGGACCCTGTTTTTTGTTTGCCCCCCCCCAGTGTTCATGTCTCTACCTGTTGTGTGGGTGTATGTGAGAATGTGTTCTACCTCTGCAGCCTGTGTCTCCTGGTGCAGCAGAGTCAGCCCCGTCAGGTCCTCCAGGAATGAGTGGGAAGAATTAAAAACCTTGGACAGGAAGCTGAAACCTTCTCTCTCATAGTGGTCTAAGACCTGGATAAAAAAAAAATGACGAAGAACAACAGTTAAAGGTTATTAAACAGAAATTGCAATATGGGGGCATTATACAGTACCACTGTTTTGCTTCAGTTTTGAGCAATATGTGTGTTAAAATACTACAATTCTACTTTCACTAAATGTAAACAGAAGCCACAAGACTGAAAAATACACGGGCTTACAGCAGGTTGAGGACTTAAATCCTTAAAAGATAAAATCTGTAAATCTTCTCTTTGTGATCTGCTGTGCTGACTAAACAGATGCCCCCCTTTAGTTTGCTCAAGTGCAAGTGCTGAACCAGCAAAGGTCAGAGTCACACAGGTGAAAAAAAAGTTTCCTAACTTAAATGCACCGTTTGACCTTTTACGGTGTTTTTGAGCTGAATATTACATCTTGCCAAAGGCAGTTCTGAAATGTTTTTCTTCACCACACATTAAGCTTTTGGTGTCCTTACTAAATGTAACTTGGAGTGGAGGAGTAGGCCAAGCTAAAGAATCACAACTTGAGAAAATATATCAACAAAATCATTATTTTTAAAAAAAGAACCTTTAATACTTTGGCCCTTAGGCTCAACATCTGTAACACCACAACACAACTCGGCACCTCTACAATCACTCTGTGGTTTACCTTGATCTCCTACAGTACAGACTTCAAATACCCACACCTTCTTTCAAAAAGAAAAAACACCCACCCACAGATCCTCTGCCCTCTGGACTACCTTCCTAGGCTTATCCAAGCCTTTCATAGATCCCTACAGACCCTCCTCTGGAGGTCTGCAGGTGTAGGGTTACCTCTGCTTCAGACATCAACACAATGTGTGCATCATTGTCTGTGTTTGTGAGTGAGCTCGCAGACTGGCGTCTAGTCTTGGAGCCAGACACACGGCACACAATACACACTGATGTGTCCCCTCATTCATCTTTTCAACCTCTCTTTTCTTTCCCTCTTTCTCTTTTATTTCTTGGATTCTCCACTTCCATCCGTGGGCTCTGTTATGTGAGACGCAAACCATCGAAACCCTCTTTGCTGAAATGTAGCCGTTTATGACACAGAGAGCATCCTGATGACTATGATGATCTTGTGATAAAGCTAATAAAGTCAGTCCACAGAGAGTGCTACAGGCATAAAACACACACTATTTAGAAATATCTGGACAAAAAGTTGTATCCACAAAGACACTCTGCCTTTATTCCCCCTATTAAAATGGAATTATATTGTTGTAAATACTGTAACTGCATTTGTACTTCCTCCTAATAAAAGGTGAAAACTTACAGTAACAGTCAAAAGTTTGGACACTTCTCATTTGATGTTTTTAATTATTTCCTATATTGTAAATTAATACTGAAGGCATCCAGACTATGAAGGAACACATAAGCAATCATGTAGTAAACTTAAAAGTGTTAAACAAAGCAAAACATGTTTTCAATTTCAAATTCTTCAAAGTCGGCAACTTTAGCTTTAATTACTCCTTTGCACACTCTTGGCATTCTCTCAGTCAGCTTTATGAGGTAATCATCTAAAATTGTTTTCCAAGGAGTTCCCAGAGGTGCTGAGCACTTGTTGGCTGCTTTGCCTTCACTCTGCGGTCCAACTCATCCCAAACCATCTCAAGTGAGTTTAGATCAGGTGATTGTGGAGGTCAGGTCATCTGACGCAACCCTCCATCACCCTCTTTCTTAGTCACACACATGCATTACAGAGCCTGGAGGTGTGTTTGGGGTCATTGTCCTGTTGAAAAACAAATGATGGTCCTACTAAGTGCGAACCAGATGGGATGGCATGTCACTACAGAATGCTGTGGTAGCCAAGCTGGTTAAGTGTGCCTTGGATTTTGAATAAATCACCAACAGTGTCATCAGCAAAGCAACCCCATGCCATCACACTTCTTTGTCCATACTTCACGGTGGGAACTACACATGTAGGAAGCATACACTCATCTTTCCTGTGTCTTACAAAGACATGGCGTTTGGAACCAATAATCTCAAATTTGGACTCATGGCTCATGACTCAGACCAAAGAACAGATTTCCACTGGTCTAATTTGCATTCTTTGTGTTCCTTGGTCCAGCCATTCTCTTCCTTTTGTTGTACTTCTTTAGAAGTGGCTTCTTTGTAGCAATTTGACCATAAAGTCCAGATTCACACCGTATTCTATGACCAGTTGATGCTGAGATGTGTGTGCTACTTGAATTCTGTGAAGCATTTAGATGGGCTCTTATCTAGGGTGCTGATAACTTGCTGTTTCTGAGGCTGGTAACTCTGATGAACTTATCCTGAGCAGCAGAGGGAACTCTTGGTCTTCCTTTCCTGTGGCGCGCCTGATGAGAGCCAGTTTCATCATAGCGTTTGGTCATTGCGACTGCACTTGAGGATACTTTAGCATTAATCTACAATGCAGAAACCTTTTAAATAATGAAAAACTACAGAATTTGAAGTTGTCTCCAAACTTTTGACTGGTACTGTGTGTACACACAAGGAAAGGAAGAAGCCTAAAAGACACTTTGAAATGTTTAGCAGCATTGATGGCTTAATAGTGATCACGTGCTGCTGCCAGATATCACCAATTAAGCAAACCTACAAATGCAACAAACAAACACATCTGGATGAGATGGTATGCTGCATGTGATATATGCACATAAACACTACCATATGGATTCACATGTGCACTTGTTGCAAAGCTTCCGTCCATAAGGCGGCCACATAAATGCATCACCAAGCTTTATTGGCAGTTGTGATATCTTCTTTTGAAGTTGGATCCATACAGAAGAAATTAACTGGAAGTATTCCACATTACAGGATGTATATGTGCCTGGAGCATTTCTAAAGATATCAAACAGTGGGTGGTCTTAGTGACACAAAGGACTCCTTTAAATTTAAAGGAAGTAACGCCTTTAAACTTTGATTGTAAACATACAGAATATACAGGACTGACTGGTTTTCAAAGTACAGTTGTTTTATAAATGGACTTAAGTCACAGTCTGTATTTATTTTGTAACATTTTAATGTAAAAGTCCACACTACAATACCAGAAAATTGTCACTATTCTTCTACATTTCATTTGGTCTCTTAAAGTTAAGTTAAAACACGCTATCTGAATCTGTCAACTTTGCACATTGAGAAATGTAATGGATGTATTAATGGAGGTATTTTTATAAAATGAGTCAGTACCTGTCAAATCAATTGATAATGAAAATAACTGGTACTCTCATTACTCCAGGATAATTTTTGAATGGGGCACATAAATGAAGGAAGTGCTTCCTATTAACAGAGCCTCATGTTGCCATAATGTGAAGCCTTATGTACTCTGAATACTGTGAGTAAACAGTTCCTGTTGACTCAGTTGCTTTAACTTCCTCTGTTAACAAGAATGGCCATCACGCCAGTGCAGACACATGCCTTAAAAATTCCATAGTGACTCATTAGTATAACCCTTTGGGCGTAATGGTGTTTCAGAGAAAAAGGACACTCAGCATGTGTAGCTGGCAGCTCTGGTAGCATACCTAATATACATGTCTACAGAAAGAAATATCAAAGCAGAAATAAACTAAAATTTCTGAATGTTTTCCAGCCAATCTTCACTCACTACCTCACCTAATAAACAGAAGTGATTCACTACAGCTTTATCCTCTTACCTATAATGAAATTCAAGTTGATGGGTTGCTGTTTTGGGTTGCTGTCCAAGGAGACTGCCTTGAAGAGGAGCTCAGACAATTTGATGTTTTTTTTATTTTAATTTTCAGAATGTAGTTGTGAAAGCTTGTGACTGCCTCATGTTGTTATGTTTTAGATTTTCTGAGGGGCTTTAAAACTTTGGCAAGGTTGTTCATTAAAAAAAGGAATAAGCACTGAAATGGAAATTACCTACACACTCACATCAGCCTTTCATCTTTAAAACCCGAGGCTTAAGGACGATTTACTCTACATATAAAAACAGCGCAAGCAAAAACAAGTTTAAAAGAAAACACCTTCATAGAGCAACACTGAGTTATGTTAGTGACCAGTTACAAATCTCTTCAGAACTTTACAACCCAAATGTAATAAGTATATGTTTGCTATGTTAATAGTGGTAGCATATTTGGTAGTGTGTACAAGTAGCTGTAGTAAGAAGTATCTGGCACAGTTTTAGACAGAGCCACGTCAGCTGTGATTTACTCTTTGGCGTACAGTTTTATTGGCTTGTAGCCCCAGAGAGTTAGGAAATACACACACATACACACACACACACACACACACACACACACACACACGCAGAAAAGCCCCAACTCTACAGGAACTGCTCCAGCCCAGACAGGGGCTGAATTGTTTTGTTACCATAGTGACCTGGCAGCACACAGCTGACTGCGGCAGAAATATACACAGACAGACCTGCATTTGCTGTCTCTCTCTCTAACACACACACACACACAAAGTGAAGACAAAGACAGACAGACACACACACACACACACGCACGCACACGCACACTAAAGCGAACAGACGATAAATGGACAAGAGGAACTCACAAAAGGAGGAGGGATGTGGGGGAGGAAGAGAAGTAAGGGAGAGAAGGTAAGATGTATGAGAGGAAAAGAAGACGTAAAACAGGAGTACACTGAAAAAAATTAGTTCAAGGTTGATAAGAGAATGCAAAACACAGGGAAAAGATGTGTGAGTGGGATTAAAACATATTCACCAGCTTCACTACATAACCTTTATCCCTGCCTCAGCAAAGGATCGTCTTTCCAAACTCATGTTGTCCATTGTTCCTGACTACACAGGCTTTACCCAATCCCTGTCAAACCTATGAAACCCCTCTGCAGACCGAATAATCTCATCAGTCACACGGGCAGAAACATGACACCTTAAGATGGGCTGGAACACCATACTTTTTCTTTCTTTTTTTCCTCCTTTTTCAGCGCGTAGGTGGAGAAAACTTTTAGTGCAGAAGCTAGCCAACTCCCTCCCCCTGCTGCCTCTTGGTTTCTCTCTCTGTCTTCACATGAAAGTGATAGATCTGGGGCTTTATGACCTCTTTATAGACACAAAGAGTGCATTGAGATCAGGGAAGAATGAAAGAACAAACCACCCATCACAACACCCTTTCTTTAGGGCTATACTTCTGAATAAAAACCCTCTATATTCTTCACAGTTTTTTAAAAAACTCTTTTTTAATTTGTACTTTTGTATCCTACCTCCCCAGGTCTTACACCGATGTAAAAACAATGAGTCATATTGCTACACACTTAAACAACTGGCCAGTTGGATATCGACCCATGAAAACAGGGCAATTTCTCTTACCCCACTTGCCCGATTTAGAATATCAACAACCCATCTATGCACACACACACACACACACACACAGAAAGAGAGAGAGAGAGAGAGCAGTGGTGGGAGCTAATTGCACTAAACGACAGTTACTGACATCAATGAGCAACTGCTGCCTGATTGTTACCATATGGTTTTACCAGCTTTTCTATGTCTCTGTGTGTGCATTCAGTATTCCTCAAGGAACAGCATTTCAACACTGCTACACTGACTTAACAATGTGGAAATAGGAGCGATGGGAATCCCCCCGCATTTCTGCTATGGCTGCAATTTATGTTTGGAAACAATGTTGTCACATAGTAACAGAATCAAATTCAATACTTAAGTCTTTCAATATTATATATATATATATATATATATATATATATATGCATTTTATCTACTTCTTTCTGTCAAATTTGAGTTCAACCTTAAGTCGTGCTGCAAAACTGGATTCATAAACATAATTGGAACTATTTAGTTACATCTTGTGCCACTTACAATGGGGGAGCAAGCAGTGCATTTGTCAAAGGCCAGGCTGGCAGGCAGGACATTGTCGAATCTTGAAAGAAAGCCTCGTATCTGTGGAGGAGAAAAAGACCCTTGAAAAAAATAATATTCAGAAAAGCAGCCATTCTAATTATATGACCAAAAATAGGTTTGACCACAGAGGGGCAAGCTGACATTAACACAAGATAACCAACAAGAAAAACAAGCAGGTTTTGAAAGCCAGTGTGTTGAGCAAAAAATAGAACCTGTGACACCTTTTGCCTTTGCAGCAAACGTAAAGCTTCTAGTAGCAATTATGAAAATGCAAACAAGAAATTGTAATGAAAATTTGCCAGCAATTTCTGCATACTATTTCAAATTAAAGCAGAGAGCGCCCTCTGGTGTCAGGAAGGTACATTACAGCGCAAAATGGCATTGATGAAAACCTTCACTCTTAATCATACATCCACCAACCCGTCTTAAATGATATATGTTACAACTCCACTTATCACCATTATATTACTGTAATTGCTCCCCTCTTCCACCCACGCCTTCCTGTTTTGTAATAAAAGCCTCCACCAATTATATATATATATTTTTTATAATGCACAAACACGAGAGGAGCATGAAACAGGTTCCTGACTATAATTATTTCATGGTAAGACTGATGAATGTATTAAACATTTGTAACAAATTGTTGCAGATACACGGCAAGGTGGAAATTCAAAGCTTTCAGTCCTTAGCTGGGATATTTAAATGCAACATCACGTCTTCATGCACACCAACTTCATTTCTTGTTCATGAGACCTAAATGGCTATGACTTAAGTTGTGTGGTAACCTAAGTTTAAGTAAACCTTAAACTGTGTGCCAGTCAAGTCTGACTGGTACTATACTTCAGAAAAACCCATATTACAGCTGCACTACTTATTTCCTTTTGCAAAACCTTTGTAATTTCCAGGAAAATGGTAAGTTCAAGGACATGAAAAGATCAAAAAGGAATGGCAGGCCTGATGATTTAGCTACAGTGGCAGGCAAGGCAACCATGACCACCGAATAAGGTAAATGGGGGGGATGAGTGACTCAGATCAGTGGGTGAGCGTGGGCAAGTGAAATAGTCAAACAGACTGTACAGCTTTTTGTACAGCGCAACGATTGACCACAAATGACTACAAATGTGTGTCAAGTATGCTCTTGTAATGTTTGCATTAGGATAACAGTTGTTTAATAAGCACTGCTCATCAGACATGTCATTTAAGAATGTAAGATCAGTGCTCTGTTTTAAAGCACTCCACTGCTGGTGCATCATTTCCATTGACAATCAGCATTTTTAACTTCAAAGGATAATATATGCACCACTTTGGATCCCTGTTAAAGTTGATCAACATTATCGTTCCTTTTATCTCTATTGTAATTTCGCTATTTCAGTCTATTTTCTACCTGAGGCATGACTGTCTAGGTCTTTAGCTTGGGCTTAGACACAAAAAAATATCAAAAACATGTAGAGAGCATTTCAATGGATTTTACAGATACATCAATCCAGTAGTCAAACGTGTTGGTATATCTGCATGTCAGTAACTTGAAGATATACTATAGTGTGCAGTTTTTATAAATCGCCTGAAGCTGTCACTGTGGCACCATAAAAAACTGCAGTGTGCTGCACAGGCCTAGAGTGCTGGGGGACTGAGCATCCCAGTCATATTTACATAAATGTATGTGCCTCAGGCATATTATTTATTTTGCATTTTTTCACTCCCATCATTTTGGCAGCCTCTCTTTGTAGATGAACACACACATAAAACATCACATTTGAATGCCACTTTTTTATGGGTTATTTGGCTGCCAGTGGATGTGTCAAGCAAATGGCAATTCTCAAGATGATGAATATTGATGATGATGATATACAAATAGAGGTGATGAAATACAGCTATCATTTAGCCAGAAGAACAGTTTGTCTTATGTTGCTTGTAAAAAAAATTCTAATATTTCTACTTGTGTTTTCAAAGACAACTAATGCATTAGTAAACAAAATCCACTTCAAATATGTCATTAGGTGAAGTCCACTAACTGGTTATAAGGTCATAGGTCCAATCATGTTCAAGGTGATCAGACCTATAACCCAAATCACATTTTTGTAAAAATAAATAAATTAAAAAACTTAACTGATTTTGGCTAAAAACATTTCAAAGAAAAAGAGCTACACAAAGCTGCATATTCAGATAAACACACACACACACACACTTTCTTTATTTTTTCCTTTTTTCTCTACTGCAACCAGCTCAGCTCATTGATTATCACTGTGTATTGAGCTATGACTGCCACAGCTTCCAGCTGAGCCTCGTCTGACCTTAACTGCTCCGTTTCTCGAGCTATGAAACAGAATTAATTTTGTTCTATTTGGTAGCAGCAAAATCAAGTCTGGTTACTGTCCATTATGATAAGCCACAAAGCTTTATTCTTGACTCATTTCTACAAAAGGACTGAATGGCAATAATTCATAAAACACAAAGACATGCAAATCTGCAGCTAAAGTTTGCATATCATAAAATCTCTTCCTGTCCTAGAAAATGGGCTCCTAGCTCTTGGACAGACAAAGCTCTCTTAATTATGATGGTTTTAAGGCATGATGAAGTCTCCTCATTAGGAACCTTGAGTCATGTTTGATCTTTCAGTTTGAACAGATAAATGACCAAAAAAGAAACCTCTGTGCATTGTAATTGAATTAAAAACATCAGATGTAAAAATGTCCCTACATATGTACGTTTATACTGATGCAGACAAGACAGAAGAAAAAAAAATCACTGCTAATAACCACAGAACTGGCTCGCCGAGCTTTTAAGGCAGTGCAGGGTACCAACTGAAATATTATAACAGCAAGGCTGCTGTTTTACACAACACTACCCTCATTTATGTTTGTCCTAACAAAAATGTGCCCCTTTATCACTTGAAGAACCAAAACAATCATTTCTTCTTGGACTGAATGCTGAGACACTCGTTCTTGCAATTATCTTAGTTCTTGCAATTATCTCGGTTCTGCACTTGATTATTGTTGTTCTCTTTCAGGTTCCAAACTGGACTCTTGGTGAAATACAGAGAAATATTTCAGCCTCTGTCATCAAAGTGCATGAAGGTGTCGGGAAAACTTTAATAGCCTGTCGAGATGCTGACCCTGAATTCAGCAATTACAGTTTACAGTCTGTCGTGTAATTCTCTTTTTTGTTGTTGTTGTTTTAATAACCCTTACATGCATACTTTGAATATTTAGCGACATTTTCCAAGTTATTCATTTCATAATTTTATTATTCTCATAGATACTCCATCACAGAATATTTTAATATAAATGATGGATGTGAGTGATTCTTTAGGTCTGACCTGATGTGGCACAAGACCAAGAGAGGTGGGAGGTTCATTCATTCTGTCATCACTGCTGCTGGCCACTGCATAGCCTCTGGAGATGAAGAAAAGAGACATAATTTATATACACACTTTTCCTCCGGTTTACCTTTTTGTTCATCGATGCAATGATTGCTATTGAAATAAAACCAGCAAACCTGCCTAAACAACCTTCCACAGTATAGAAAATGACAGGACAATGCATTTTGATCAATTTTTCTTATACGCAGCAAATCTGAACCGTACAAGAAAACGTGCTGCTGAATTTGAGAACAGATAGCTCCTACTTGCTTGAATATTAAAAGGATTTACATTTTTCATGTGATCTGAGAGCTCCTGCTTACCAGTCAATTTAGCCAGGGTTAAAAGGTTTTACTCTGTGTGGATAACAATAAGTGAATTATCACATCTCGCACTGAGCTGACAGTGGTTTCCTGAAGTCAGAAATCTCTGTCAAACTGCAGCAACATTAATCCCAAAGTGCCAATTTTCTAAAGCCTGTGGTTGGTGCAGGGAAAGATTTCAAATGAGAGCTGGTGTAAGGGGCTTTTTTTAGGATAAAGAGCTGGAAGAATTGGTGTTATGAAGCAAGGCACAAACACAGCTACAAAGTTAAAAACAAGGACACAGAGAGAGGGGGCTCAAGAAAGAGAGAGTGAGATCTTGGTGTAAAGGAAGGCGCTACATAAACACAGAAGCATAGCAAGCACATGAAAATTCGCCTTCTCTCCTTTACTTTCTAAGCTTTTTATCCAGGACAGAAAGCTTTGCAGCAGCTTATAACATCTCAAAAACATTCTGAGAGAAAATGGCTGCCTTATCAGGCCCAGCAAGCAGCCACTTTAGTATGATTTTCAAAAAAAAAAAAAAAGCACGCAACTCCATTTTCACAAAGACACACCCGTGCACATGACTACACACTTAATAGGCAGGGACACATTCAGATTGGTGTTAAGAAAAAAATACACACATTCTAAAGAGACAGAAATATCGAGCTAGCACAGACTGCAAAGAGAACTTAAGGGCCGACTGAACCTCAGTGTTAGAGCTTTTGAAGCATGAAAATGAGAAAAAGCTGGGGGACAGGGAAAGCTGTGCTAAAACCAAATTACCGATACTACCTGCAGCGCAGTGAGACCTCAGCTGCAGTGCTGCTCCATCAAAAAGGTAACATCTCCCTTAGTTTTAAGCCTGGAGTGAAGCACTGATGAGAGTGCTTCAGACAGGTACTGGTAATCAGGGCTATTCACTGAGGAAGGAGAGTGCCAGCCCTCTACTGCTTGCAAGGATGTTTTATTAAATCCAGATTGGAATGTGGACTGTGTGGATAAGGAAAAGGGCAGTGTGATGTAAAACTTTGTTCTATTATGGCTTTGAGAAGGCATTTTTGGCACCATGCTGAGATGTGTATACTGTATGTCAGAAACACAAAAACCATGCATGGGGCATGATGGAAAAGTCATGTGAACTATTCTGAAAATAAACTCATGCAGCCATCAGGGAACATACACAGACACAGAGAGGAGACAAGAATATCTGTTAACCTCTCACACTTTCACCAAAACTCCAACATATGACTGTCTGGCCAGACCATAGCCTATACAAACAATATGGACCTAGTGTCCAGGTCTAAAATGTCATGTCAAGGGTCAACCTTCAGTTCTGAAAAATAAAGCCAGTGCTGAGGGTTGACATTTGGCTAAAAACTGCAACCCCTCTAATGACCACATGAGGCTCCTCCAAAAGAAGTTAAAATATTGATCTAATGGCATTAAAAGCATGATTCTTCCCTTCAAGGCTCCATCTTCATAACAAATATACATTTTTTCTTTTTTTTTTAATATATTTTATCCATATGGACGCTCAGCAACACTTAAAGGAAATGCAACGTTTAAGTAAAAAATGTCACCACTAGGTGGCAGTGTTTTACTAGAAAGTGTTAGAGTACTTGCCACTGTAGAAAGAAGCAAGAATGTGCAGGATTGAGCCTTTGATTTAGAGAATACAGTGAGTCAGCACGGACACCTCACAGCAAGAAGGTTCTGGATTCAAACGTCCTGGCTGGCTAGGGCCTTTCTGTGGAGTTGGTATGTTCTCCCATGTCATCTATGTTGTGCCAATTGGTGATACTAAATTGGCTCTCAGTGTGGATGTGAGAGTAATGAGTATTCTATCTCTCAATTATCCCTGTGATGGACGGGGCATCTTCAGGCTATACCCCACCTCTTACTTTATGACAGCTGGGATAGGTTCAGGACAAAATGGTTAAAAAAAATAATGGATAGATTGTTAGCTAGAGGATCTTAAACCGTCTGTTAGACAGTCATGAAGTGAATTACATACAGCAATTGCATTATTATTGTAAGTTTCCCCCCGCTGAGCGAAAACAAGCAGACAGCTCCGATTCCAATAAACAGAGCTGTCCTGTATGGAAGTCTATGAGAAAGTTGATTATACTTCTAATTTGATTTAACCCCTCAGTGAAGATTTTCCTGCTGATTCTATAGTCTCAGTCAGTAGTTTCAGGTTATACAGTTGGGGCATGGCTACCTACTGTTCTATTTATGATCGTGGTTACAGTAACATCTGGTTATCAGTCAGATCAGATATCAGTTTATCGCATCCAGTGTTCAAAACAGTAATCTACTTCTGACAAATCAATGAGTGATGTCACAGTGACTACATCCACCAAAAGTCTACACAAGTATAAGGGCCAGTAGCGCTACCATTAGTACAACTTCAATTTCTTATTAGTAGCGAACATAACTTTGGGCATGCTTACCCTTCACTGTGCTGTAGAATAGACACCATCATCTCAACAGCCAACGCTCCAGCAATCATGGCAAGGCCCGGTCTGCTGACTGTGCACTGCTGATCCAGGGTCCGATCCCTGGTTGACTATTGCAGCAATTAAAAAAAAAAGTAATAAGATCAATACAGATGATCATGTCCTGGAACGCCAGAAACCCAAAAGCCAACCCACTAAACCTAAGAGGGTTTTCTCCAGAATAAGGAGAGAAATGAGAGTCAATCGATGAGTTTAGATAATAAAAACTATTTTCATTTAGATGATGCTCTTATCCAGGGGGAACTTAGGTCAAGTGTTTGTAACACACTGACTACTACTGGATACTTCCAGCTGAGCAGGGTTGCAGTCATGCTGTAGTATTTTCATAAATGGACCATTAATGTCAGTGGCTGCCAACCTCTTGCCCCGTGTCAGCTGGAATGTGCTGCAGCTCACATGTAAAAGGGTAAGAGGGTACTGCTAATGGATGGATGATCATTAGCGTTTGTGCCAAAGTGTATTTTGTGGACCACACATGCCTACAAAATCTGACATGCAAACTTTAGAGTCAAAGGTAGCTGATTTTTATTTTCTGATCATGTTTACTATATATGTCTGATAGGTTCTGTTGTATCATTTTATTATTACATTATTTAAAACGCTCTATTCTTTTTTTCCACTGAACTCAACATTCAGAATATAGTGACAGCAGGCTGTGTCTCAAGTTCAAATCTTAGTATTTATTTAATCCATCACAGTGACTCAGATACATAAGGAATTTACAGCAGAAGTCAGACCCAATTTGAGCAAGTTTCCAACAAATGCTGTAGCCTTTAATAACTGATGAAGAATCTTCATACATTACCAACATGAAAAGGTCAGGTGGAAGAAGAAGATTCAAACACACAGATGAAAAAAAAGCATCCAGAGACAGGGGCAGAATGTGGATGTCAAGTGTGATTTTTATGAGCGGAAAAACTGTGTAAGGCCCCTTCTTTTTAATGTCACAATTAAATGCAGGGTTTTAGAAAGCTATGTGTTTTTAGCATATGCTAACTCTTAAAGAGGATAATGAAAACTTTCTTTCTTTAAAAAGTAAAAACAACCACAATGTACCAAATGCTGCAATTAAAACCTACACAGATTTTTTATGACTTGGGGGGGGGGCATCCTTACACACAACAATTAGGCGAATTATAGGTTAAGTGTAAGAACAGTCAGAAATCACAGGAAGAAGGGGTTCTTTTGGGGGTCTAGTAGTCTCTTTTAAATCGTTTTTCTTCAGCTGCTGTTTGGTTGGGTTTAAGGAGCACAATTACTCGGCTGGATTAATAAAAGATCACAATCTGGTGAAAAAGACACCCTTTCGCAACCTTGCTTGCTTGAAATCAGTGTTGTTTGTAAAGAGGTGACGGTGATGATACTGTTCAGCGATTTTACTTTTACCGAGTCAAGATATCACTGATGTGCACGTCACTCATTTTAAATATGTACTGCTGACTTTCTGGCAAAGTGTGTCTGGTTTTGAGTGCATCAGGTGTGTATGCTTGTTATCTGTGTGGTTTCCTCACATCTCCCGGTGCCACAACGTCATTGCAGAAGTAGCAGCCCAGCTTGTGTCCTGGGATGTTTGAAAACAGGGAGGATCCTGGGACAGAGGGTGCAGCACCAGCCGGTGTGGAGGATGATGAAGAAGCAGAGGAACAGGAAGGGGAGGACTCTGGCTCTGTGGAAACGCTCTGGCTGTCGGGAGGTTGCTTCAGACCGTGGCGCATCACAACGAATGTGTCAAAGCCTAGAGCAGCATTCACCACTAGCTGTGAAAATATCAATTATGGTAAATCATGGTAATAAAAGGCAGTGTTAAAAAAGTTACCAAAAATTTAAATAGCTTTGGCTTGATTAGGGATATTTTTCTATTTGTCCTGAGTACATTTCAGCCAGTTAAATGTGGCTTGTCACATGCAAACTATGAGGGTACATCATGTTGAATCATTCCAAAAAAAAAAAAAGAAGAAAGATATAAAACATTACTGGGTTCTGCTGAAAGCATCTACAGTTTTGGGGAAGCACTTAAAACAAAATTTTGAGGCCACTTAGCAGTAAAGGCTGAAACAGCTCCAAGGCACAAATGGCCATATAACCTCTCGGTTGAACCGGCCATGAGAAAAACCTAATCAAAAGCCCACTTAACAACATACAGCAATATAAGAGTTGCATCACTGTTACGGCCTGAGGCGCTGCAAGTTGCTGGCACAATTCTCAATAAATCTAATGTTGCCTGGCAACTTCTAAAATAAAAATAAAATAAACTGGTAAACAGAAAACTTGGACAGAGTTATTAAGCAATCTTTCTGCAAATAAAGACTGTTCTACGTACATTTGAGACCACAGGGCAATATTACAGACCAAAGAAGCTAATAACAATATTGTGTTAAAACTAATTCTGTTTTAAGTAGATTACAAAGTGAACGCATATACCATAAAAAGATTCAGGTCTTAAAGCCCCTAAATATAACAGGAAAACATGAAATAATTCAAAAGATGAACTGAATCACGTGTTGAAAGGTATACCAACATCTTCCATTAATATCTGAA
This sequence comes from Bujurquina vittata, assembly GCA_015106715.1. NCBI lineage: Eukaryota > Metazoa > Chordata > Actinopteri > Cichliformes > Cichlidae > Bujurquina > Bujurquina vittata. The sequence continues at coordinate 60,939 of VUQK01039988.1, forward strand.
TCACTTAATGATCTTTTACTGCTCACATTTTGTAAGTAAGTCCACACAAAAAAAACAACATCCAGATATACAACCTTTTGAGATGTTTTAACGCGTAGTATAAAACAATGAACCATATAAAACATCACGAATATGAACCAATAATGTTTGTTTTTAAGTTACCTTTCTGGTTATTTAAAGCTGAATATTTACCTCTGCTTTGGTCTTTTTGGGTTTTATACTTTACTTTGTTCACAAGCTACTTTGTCTAGTTGCTACATGGTGCTGTTCAGAGGACTTATTCAGAGCTTCTTTTTTTTTTTTGCTGAAAACAGCTGTCTCCTTTAAGATATTTATTGTGAGTGGTGACAGTCTACCACACAGTGAATGAGCAGAACCAAATAATGAGCTGAAAGTGGCTCCACTAAACTGCAGAG
>VUQK01039988.1:61374-88573 GCA_015106715.1 Bujurquina vittata
ATGGTTTCTTTTACAAGGATTTTTTCAGGGTTTTTTTTTTTTTTTGCTGAAAACAGCTGTCTCCTTTAAGAGAGTTAATGAGAGTGGTGACAGTCTACCACACAGTGAATGAGCAGAACCAAATAATGAGCTGAAAGTGGCTCCACTAAACTGCAGAGTTTAATAATAATTCTAAGTGCGCACTTCATTGCAGGTGTCCACTTTCACATTGCATGTCTTCATTTTATTCATTGTTTTTATGTAAAATGGTAAGTGGAGCTGTAATCTCCACCTCCCTCCTATAAACCCTGCTGCTTTGTGACTTTTTTGTTCATTGTCCATACTGTACCGTTCCTTCCTACCTTCCTCTTGCTGGCAGCAATAACTGTAGGCAGCCAGCGGCTTTCTCTCGTATCCATTAGTAAAAACACCACATCGTGCTCTGCAATTAGCTTCTCCAGCTGCTCGACATCTCTCTGGGCCTGAGACAGAGTGGCCTGAGAGAAATTCACTGGGTGGCCAGGCATGGGGATGCTCATGTTGTAACCCTCTGCATTCTGCAAAAGGGAAGAGTGTAAGAGCTAAAGACCCAGAGAAAAATGGACCATGGCTTACAAATTGAGCATGTGTACAGTATATTGTGTTTGCATCATATGCATGACTTATTGCTTTATTTATGGGACATCCAAATTTTAATATTGTGGCTGAAACAAACACTGCACTGTTGGGGGGAGTGTATTCTTTTTCAAATACATGTAATTTGGCTCTCTTCTAGGATTACAGTATAAAATATATAATCAGTCAAAAGGAAAAAGTCATGTTCAAATGGCCACTCTGACATAAAAAGCTGTCAGGCTACAGAAATCTCCTGAGACATGAAAATAAAGATTTCCTTACCCACAGATTAAAAATCTAAGGTCAAATATTGCTTTTTTCTCTGCTTTCTGGCAGCTGACATGAAAATCAGACAAAAATGGTCTTGTATAACTCAGCAGTAGCGCATGAAAATAAGAAACATCACTTTAAAGTCAACAAGATGAGCAAGGCAAGGCTACTGACTGTTCAATCACTTAATGTCTTTTATTGTCCACTGCAAAACTTCTATTGCTGTGTCTATCTCCAGAGAGTGTATACTCGACAACAAGGCAAATGGAAATGTCAAGAGTAATTTCATAGTCAAGAGAAGGACAGAAAGGGCAAAGAAGAAGTGTGAGATTTTAACAAGAAAATAAAAATGCCACTTTTACTGAATCAGTGGATCTTATCCCTTCACTCTTCACATTTCAAGGGTGGGAGCTGTCAACCAAGTCTTGAATTTACATTTTGTTTGACGCAAGTGTTGCCAAGCTGCAGAGGTGGTAATCATATTCCAGTTCCCTCTATAAACATTCTTAACCTTCAGCCAAGGAAGACAAAAAAAAATATTTTTGGCTATGGAAAAATAAAAAAAACTTTCCTGAAAAATAAATCATTTTATTACAATCCAAGAAAGCCACCGTTGATAGAACGGTTCTGACAAGAACAAAATTTAAGCAAGAAGAAGAAGTTGCTGCCGGCTGTCCTGGAAATGTCAGGTGACTTCTGTCAGGTGTTTGTCCACGTACGAAATAAGAAATCTACTTCTGACATTTCCAACATTGTGACCTTGTATGAACCAAGTACTTCTGTACTTTCAGCTCACTGTCTTCATATTTGTCTTTCCACCTTTCACAGCTGCACCTGACACCCATGGGTTTGTAGAAAAACAAGCAGGGAGGAAAGACACAGGCGTACACTCACTCACTCTATAAATAGGAGCAGGTAGTTTGATGGTAGAAAAACAAAGTGTCAGGACAGATCATGACTACATGGGGCCATCAGTTTTTGTTTTTTTTGTTTGTTTGTTTGTTTTTTTGCTTTCTATTTAATTCCCAGAACATTCAGAGAGAAACAGAAAATGAGGGTGGCCAGAGCAAGAGACTTGGATGTCAAGGATGTTAAGGTGATGGCATGAGAGCTACAGTATGTGTGTACACGTGTGTGTGCGCGCACACGCGCACGCTCGCTCGCTCATTTTAAAGAGGCTATCATAGTCGTTTTAGTGGGTGACACTATTATCCCATCTTATTTCAGAGACACATTATTACAGAGACGATTACAACCTTTGAAAAAATCAATCGGTTTATAATGAGGTTTGAATCCTGTACAGTTTTAAGGTAAATGGGATCAGATCTTTAGACAGTGAGTCTTTCTGCGAGATGTGACTGATAAGGACAGAAGAGTTATGAGATTCCTACACGGTCAGTTTAGTCAAAACCTGTCAAACTAGTCAAAGCAGAAAGTGTGAACATGTAAACACTGCTTTTCTAAGTCAGCCTTCTTAAAATGCTTGAAAAATAAATTCCTTTTACTGCAGATTTAACAAAGAAGATAAGGGGTTTGCTTAGTGAGCTTTAGATGTGCTGCAAGGCAAATTTTATCTGTACATAACAATCTGTCTAGAATCTACCTTTTCCCTGACCTACACCAAAATCTCCTGGCAGTAGCTTCCTATTTGTTGTCTATTAGAACAGCGCTGATTCCATAAACTCACTTGAAGCGGCACATCTTCAGAAGGAGAAATCTTTTTTTTTTTGGCTTAGATGTTTAGAACTAATGTCCACACAGTGTGATCTGTGATAGGAGCTCCGAAATGGAGAGATTCATTTTAATGGGTCCTGAGTCCAATTACGCTGCCAGACACTGAGCTGGTTAAATCTGCTAAGCACATATAAAAGGCTGACTGCCCATTATAATGGGAAATAACTAGTAAAAGAAAAACTACATTTTCATTTTTAAAGTTTCATGATTTCCTGATCCCAACATTGCATAATAATGCAGGACAGGCAAGTGAATCATCTCATTATGAAATGCATACAGGACACATGATTCACGTTATAAATATGCATCCAGTCTTTGCATTTCATAGTAGCTTAATAATGGCTGCCCTCTTTCAAACTAATCCAGAGCCCTTCTGTGACTGTTTGGGAGCTTTTTCATTTGCTAAAAATAGAAAATATCCCTTCCACCTCAACCCAAAGAGAGCCCACTCATTAATTAGCAAAGTATTGAAACCACCAGCATTATTATGCACAAAACACAGCTCCTATTATTCTCCCTGGTGTGTACCTCACATCTACGTCATGAGTATTCAAACAGGAATACAATTACAAACCTACCATTAACACAGTTGTGATTACTGGCAGTGGAGTTGTACAGTGATTACAAATTCATTCTTTTAGTCATTTCAGAATAATTTTATAACATGAGCATTTGCCTCAGCAGCACTCTGTGAGTAGTATCAGTGGTGAGTGGTAGGCACTGTGCCCTATGAGCATTTCAAATGGGTATTTGCAATTCCAATATGCAGAACAAAATCGTAGTATTTTGAAGAAATGAAAAGCAAGGCTTATGACAGATTTCTAGATGATGCAATCACTCAAGCAGGCCATGAGTTAATTCATATGAGCAGAAATACAGATTACACAGTTAAGCATCATTATTCGACTTACCACACCGGGAAAGATTTTGGTAAGTCGGTCAACAGCTGCCATGGCTTTGGACTTTCCACCTCCAAGACAGTCCTCAAACTCATAAAGTGGCTGACGAACTGGATTGGAGTACGAGATCTTTGCATTGTCTACAAATGTAATGTGTCGCACTCCCCAACCCTGAAGAAAAATGGAAAAACATTGTCCACCATTTACTGACATAAACACTGACCGAAACAGAGCCTTGTAAGCCGTTTCAGTGACAGCCAGTGGGAAATGGTGCGCCCTGTGCACATTTAAAATGGATACTTAGTGCAATTACAATCTAACTCTGAAATAATGGATGCATCAGTGTGCAGGTTAAAGAACCATATTATTTTAGGTCTAGTCACCATGACACCAAATTTATGAGAAACACCAGGCTCTGTCTGAGAGACAATCAAATAACTGGTGAAAAAGAAAAAAAAAAAATACCAATTTGAATTCAGAAGAACATTATCCCTCCAGGCAGAAACACACTGATAGGCTCCAAAGCAGCCATTTATCAGAGTTGTTATAGTCACACCATTAAGTAAATTATAATACCTGTACTCAGCGTGCTTTACTTAACCCAAAAAAGAAAACAATCATTTCTATGTCACGTGGTATATGTTAGCAGCCTAAAAAGAAACTCAACTCAAATTACAAGTCAAATAAAAACAGACATTTTTCCACACTGGAAAAAAAAACACACTAGGAATTACTTTTTGAGAAAGATTATTTAAAAGTCACCCATAGACAGCTGTTTACAGTATACAGCAAACTTCATGGTACACTTACACCATCATGTTCAGAAAGCACAAGTGAAGCAAGCGGCGAACAATGTATCAGGGCAATGGATGGTACGTTTCAGTGGAGGCTTATCTATCAAAGAAAGGTGCTGCTTACATTCCCAGAACGGAAAATAATTAACACTGATTTTTTTTCTTTTTTTTAAACAGAGCCATGTACAACATTGAAAGCTGATAATTATCTGAGCTTCTTTTAATGGGACCTTTGATGAAATCCTGACTTTGTACAAAGTATGTTTTTCTGTGAAGTCAGTGGTTCCAAAACCCTTTCAGCTATGCATGTATTTTTAAAAATAGAAATCAGCATCATCAAAATACTGCTCTATAGTAATATAACCTCAGTAAGGCACCTTTGATGTTTAAAACGGTATTTCAAATTCCAGCATGCCTTCATCACCCTGCCCACCCATCCATCCATTTGGTTTTCCACCCTTACCATGAGTGTCCTGGCTACGTTACATCCAAGCGTCCCAGCACCCAGAAGAAGACACTTTGTGTTGATCACTTTGTCCAAGTCCAGGGAAGGAACCAGCCTCCATCTCATGAGTTTCAGGTTCAAGTCTACTGAAGACTCTGCAAGTCTGTCAAAAAATAATTGAGACAAGTGATGACCTGCACTTACCAGCCACTTCATTAGGTACACTTGTTCATTATCATAATTATCTAATCAGCAACTCGATACATTTAGGCAGGCAGGCATGGTCAAGATGACCTGCTGAAGTTCAAACCGAGCATCGGAAAAGGGAAGAAAGCGATTTAAGTGACTTTTAACATGGAACAGTTGTTGGTGCCAGACAGGCTAAAAAATTCAGAAACTGCTGATCTACTGGGATTTTCTCACACAGCCACTACAGGAAATTGTCCAAAAAAGAAAAGAAAAGAAAATATCCAGTGAGCAGTAATTCTCTTGGAAAAAATGACTTTTTGATGCCTGAGGTCAGATGAGAATGGTCAGCCTGCTTCAAGCTGATAGAAAGGCTACAGTAACCCAAATGGCTGCTTGTTACTGTAAAAGGTATGCAGAACAGCATGTGTGAGGGCACAACATGTCAAACATTGAAATAGATGGGCTAAATCAACAGAAGACCACAGTGGGTGCCACTCCTGTCAGCTAAGAAGAGGAAACTGAGGCTACAGTTCACATGAGGTCATCAAAATTGGACAACAGCAGATTCAAAAAAATCTTGTCTGGTCTGATGTGTCTTGATTTTTGCTGCAAAATTCAGATGGTAGGGTCAGAACTTGGTGTAAATGACTAGAAAGCATAGATCCATCCTGCCTTGTATCAACAGGCTGCAGGTGGTATAATGATGTGGGTGATATTTTCTTGGCACACTGAAGTGTGCAAACTGAGCATTGTCTAAGCGCCCTACCAGAGTACCAAGCTGACTGTATCCATACCAGCAGGATAACATGTGATAATGTTACAAAGCTCAAATTATCTCAAACTACTTTCTTTAACATGATAGTCAGTTCTCTGTACTCAAATGGCCCCCACAGTCACTAGATTCAAACCACCAGAGTACCTTTGGGATGTGGTGGAACAGAAAATCTGCAGCAACTGTGTGATGCTAACATGTAAATATGAACCAAAATCTACTGATGGCCAAAGGGCATCCAGCTAATGAAATGTGCGGTGAGCATATATTACATTGAATCTCAAAGAAACACTGTTTGAAATATATCCTGCAACTGATCTTAAGTGTTAGGGGGCAACAAAGTTTAGTAACTCCTTTATATTTACATAAATATTTGTCCTTATTAATTTTACCTTTTGGGGTCCATGCATTCGCTGAGGTTGACCATCCTGGGTCCCATGGCTCCCTTTGGATTTTTCTCCCAACCTACATTCTTGGGACAAGCTATTTAAAAAAATGAATAAACACTTCCAGTTAAATGTACCATTTTAATACATCTGAACCTTTCACTTAAATAAAATGTGTGGGTGTAATTCATGTAATCATGTCAAACAAACAGTATATTCCTTATCTGTTTTCAGAACTTAAAGTAGCTTAGCTGAGCCTGGTGCATCTATAGTTGGGTCAATGTGGATTGGCTAATCCTTCTCAAAACAATATCAAATCATCAAAATCATTTTGCTGCATGATAATATCCTCAGCAAATTAATTAAAAGCTGTGACGAACCAAAGAGGTAGACTGAGGACAACAAAGATTCCTCTTCTGAACTCAACAAAAACCTTCACAGATCAAAGAGTTGCCCCCTTTCCCATCCTGCTATTACCATTTAAATTACTTTCTTCCCTTATTCAGCAGATAAAGGAATAATGGAAACGCTTTGTGAGATTAGTGTGGCTTGAAAAAGAAGCAGACAGTCTCAGTGGAAAGTGAACTAAGAAGGCGTGCTCATTTTAGTATTAATATACACAAGTGTATGTATCTGAATCTTTGCACACATTCAGATTCATAGACTTATAAATAAATACAAATACAAATTCAAGTATATACCAGAATACCAGCACGATGCAAACTGCACACATAAAAAGAAAAAGAATAACCGTATAAAAAAATAGAGATTACCAGAGTTGTTGGGAAGCTTGGGTAGTTTGACATGGAAGATGACACTCTGCTGAATGGAGCGGCTTCCCTGCAGAGTTCTGTCCCTAAAACACAGCACCTGCACTGTGTCCAGCTTAGAGCCCCTGTATCACACACACACACACGCACACACACACACACACACACACACACACCATAGAGAGAAGATGCTAAATGTTGAAAATGGCACATGCACAGATTAGAGATGAGACATTTAAAAAAAAAAAGTACAAATATCACATATGGTCATTGTGAATTAAAACTTGTCTGTTACTAACCAAAACAAAATTTTGTCAATTTATACACACATACTGACATCCTCTAATATGGTACTGAATGACTGAGTCATATTACGCAATCAAGCTGTGATAAAAGAATTGAATAAGCAAGACATCACAGCTACAGAGTAAATTTATCTCCACCCGCCTATGCCAGTATCAACAGTTTATGCTTAGCAGCGAGAGAAAGCATAGTCAAGCACATGATTGATGAGGTTTGTATAAGATAAAACCTGCAGAGCATGCAGGCTAAACCCCTGATTAATTGCTGACAAGGAACTGATATCACAGGACACTATTACTAAACAAGCCTCAGTGCAAGCTCCTTTTTTGTACAATAAAAAAAAATCTAAATACCAAAACAGGGAATACTAAGCTCTGTGACAAAACATTCCTCAATGTGGACCTGAAATTGAGCAGCTCTTCCAAACTAATAAAACTAAACATTCAGACATAATCAATTTTGGGAAAATAGATTGCTTCTTCTTGCTCACAGTTTCAGGTCTAGTGTTATGTTTTGCTCAAAATCAAGACAGGGATCTGTAATATCTACTGTTGCATTTGGACATTTAGATTTTTACTCTAAAAAGCACTCATTTATTTTACGTCTGGAAAGAAAAGTACAGAAAACCTTCCAACTGCATCACTGTGCTCGGGATATGCATCAATGTATTTTTTTCTGCTCCTGCTCCTGTTTTCAAACCACTGATAGGTATGGTATGAGTTACCAAACCAGCTACTGTATTTGATCTAGACCAAGCAACTGCACTGTCCATGCTCCAAAAAAATAAACAAAGTAAAATAAAACACAAATCTGTTAGAATTTAAACAAAGTAACCCAAAACAGTACAAACAAGAGCTGTAATGTTTTCTGAAGGATTTTGGAAATAATTCCGGAAATCTTTTAGGCAGATTAATTAGCTAGCAGTGACATCATTACCCATTCTCTGCAAACAAGGAAGACTAGATCAATATAAACTGTTTGGACAACCTGATTTATATTTTAAATAATGATGTGAGTCACATCTTAGCTAAAAGGGAATAAATAGACATTGTTTATCCGGAAAATTTACAGTATTATAGACAAACAGTACTATCTTAACAGAAATAGCCATGTTCTGTAAACAAGTGCTGCTCTCTAAGAGAAAGTGTAATTGATCAGATTAATCTCATCTCATCTTCTCTAAACTCACAAAACACCACTGAGATTAAGAAGCAGATGAATACTTCTTTGTCATTCTGCGTGTGACAGAAAAATGGTTCCAATTGCTTTTGTCTATTTAGCAATGTAGGCAAAGCTCTTTTGTTCCCTTTTGGAAATCGATATTAATATCTTTTATATTACGAAGGCTTGTGCTCCTGATACTGCAGGGTCAGGAAATCAGTGCAGCAGAGACTTCCTGCCTTTCATTTTGCACAATTAATTGTGAAATTCACAATTTTATGAAAATCACACTCACATTAAGAGCCCACAGCACACATTCTCCAGATAACTTCCAAATTTTATCACCACGCAGTCTCTCTCTCTCTCTCTCACACACACACACACACACACGCACACAGACTTTACCATTGGTTAGCTAAAAGGATCAGTAGATTTCTCAAGGGCCAGCCCGGATGTTGGGACAGAGTACACGGATCATAGACACCTACAGCGACCTAGAAAAAACAAACAAAAAGTATGTTTACATTAGCAAAGCGTGTGTGCGTGCGCGTGCGCGCGCGGGTGTGTGTGTGCATGCGCGCGCGCCTATAAAACGCTAGACATTATTAGTCAAAAGTTATGAGCCAGTAAGATCTATAGTACAAATCCAGTTTGAATCTAAGACTTAAACATTTTAAACTAACACAGAATGAACAAAAAAAGTTTGGAAACTTTTAGTGCATTCTTTAAATCATAGTATTATGATATTAAGTGTAAAAAGTACCGGTAATACACACATAAAACAGCATTTGTGTAAATTTATGTTTTTTAATGATATAAAAACAAAAATCCTCTTGAAACCTTCTTAGTATCACTGAAAAATTTCTCCCAGTCCCCCAGTGAAGCCATCTGAACTGTGTCATCTGTGTATTTGATCAGGAAGTAAGGAACTGCAGTGGTTCCTTTTTTGATGCACAGGCCATCATAGGCATCCTGCAGGGCTGCAATCTAAGACAGAAATTAGTAGTTAGAAAAATCCAGAATCCAAACATTTCAGAAGAGCAGCACCTTACAAGCAAGTGGCCGCAAAGTGGATAGCAGCCAAATTAAAATTCAGTAAATTATTTTGGTAGTGGAAGTTTTAGATAGCACTTTGTAGCCATATATATATATATATACGTATATAACAGCTAACAGTAGCTGTACAGTTTTAACATTGAACTGGAAACCTTTTTTTAGAAAGTGCATTTTGAAGTTATCTTTAAAATCCTCTAATGTTGTCTGAAATGTCTGAAAAAAAATGATGATAATTTTAAAAAAGCCAACCTGTTTTGCAGAGAAAACTTGATCTAGGACGGATGGTGGCTGGACAAGCGTTATCGCCTCTGGGAAACAGAGTGCAGGAAAGCAGAACCAGTAGTAGAAATTGTACTTCTTCAAATCCTGTTTTGTTTTGTTTTTTCAGTGGACAGAATAAAACAAAACAATGAAAGAAAAACAGTCACATGAAATTGTCATTGGGTGGATAAAAACAAAACATATGATAATAATTATACGCACTGCAAAGGTAAGGAGAATAAATCTACAAAGTATGGATGGGTCCTTCAAAGCAGCTCCAGACTGTATGGCATCCCAAATCTACCCAACAAAGGGAGATGGAGAAGAAAAAAACAAAACAAAAAGCAATTAGTTATTTAGCCTGTTTTATAGACTGATCCACTTTAAACACTTTTATATCTCATCAATTTCTCACTGATGTCTTTCACCTCTTTGGCCTCTTTCTCCAGCAGAGCCTTTTTATCAGTAGTCTTAAAGGCATCAAGCGTGTTGGTGTTGTACAGCGTTCCAAAAGCTGGGCAGCAACGAGCTGGCGTTGCACTGTCACTAACAGCCAAAAATATAACATCTTTTTATTAAACTTTCATCACACAGTGTAAGCATAGCTACCAATATACTGCCTTATGCTTACGTTTCAAATGCACTGTACTCCAAAGTTAGACGAGTAGGCAACCCAACTGGGTCACCTATCAGACAAAAAAGTAGATACATTATTTTAATTAAAGCATATTGATAATATACAGATTTGTCAATCAAAAAATTGCACCTGACAGTGACCTTTTATTGAAACCATGGCACCACATTACTCACCATTGTAGTAGTAGCCTTTGATACATTTGGGACTCTCATCCAGTCTGTAGTCATTGAGTTTCTTTTGAGTAAGCTCATGCCAGAAGCCTGCTTCCAGAGCGCTGCTGAAGGGAGCGAACTGCAGCTTAAGTTCTGAAGTGGATGACGATGCCTCGCTGATGTCAGACGCCATTACAACTTCACAGAGAGACAAGTTCAGCAAGCTGTGAAAGAGAACAGCAGAAGGCGGTGAAACACTTGCAGGACCTGTAATCAGTTATGACTTAGATGCACAAAGAATAGTAAAGTGACTCTACACAAGTAACCATAATCATCAAAAACCACAAACTAAAAACTGTGGTAAATGGACTGCACTTTTATAGTGCTTTCTGATTTCGTAGTGTGTCTCAGTCACCAGTTACGGCCGAACTGTCCTGCAAGGTGCTGGCCTGCCCCATCTGGAGTCACTCAGGCATGTTGACAGAGCCCTATGATTAGTGGCTACCTAAAAGAGAAGCTCCTGCTGACCACATAATTAATTATCTGCAGAGCTCCAAACCTCTGATACTCCTGTTTAATTCACAACACAGTGAAGAACATGCTAAAGAAAAACACCTGATTTGAGTGAGCTTATTACTCAACCAGGTTTCAGATCACTCCATATCACAGTTTTAACTGCACTTTTGATACGTAAAAGTATCTGTAACAAATCATGAAAGAAAAAAAAAACAGGACAACATGGAGAATAACCACATTATATTGTCAGTTTTCGTCTTCTACTTTTGGCTACTTTCTTTAGGGGTCACCACATCAGATCATCTGCATCCACCTCTTCACACTAACTAGCATCCTAGCAAGAGTGGAGCTCCTCTGTTCTAATCTTGTCCATCTTGGTCACTCCCAGCAATAACCTTAATATCTTCCACTCTGCTTCCTGTCTTTTTGTCAATGCCTCTATCGCCAAATCATACATCATAGCAGGTCTTATTACCATATTCTTAACCACCTTCCCAGTCACTCTTGCTGTTATCCTTCTGTCATAAATTATCCAATATGTGGTGGCATGCTACATGAACAATAAATATTGGACAATTAAGTATTTCATGGTTTTTTTCTGTATCTTGTCCATATGTTTAATCAAAGAAATGATTTGAAAAATTTTGACCAGTTTAGCTGCAAAGCAAGTCTAAACTGCGTTTTAACAAAGACCACCAACCTTTAAAAACAGATTTTTTAAAGGTCAATCAGCAGTGACATGCAGGTTAGATTTTAAAATCACGTTTCCTCTTGTCATGGCTTTAACTGGGAAGTAAAGACAGTTCACTAAAGACCACACAATGAAAGCACCAGCTTTAGCAGTTTAAGCGTTTTTAAACACGACGAAAATTCTCTTGGCAAATAAATCAGAAGATAAGACATCCCTGTTTTTCAAACCAGGCAATTTAAGTTAGCTTCAGATTGGCAGACACATGTTTATACGGCAAACTGTGCCAGGGTTTGTGCACTTACCATAAATTCTTACTTCCTGGTGAAGGCGATCATGTGATCGCGAGACTTGTAAATAAAGCAATGCACTGTGGGTAAGCTTTAGCTTACTGTAATCGTTGCGCCATCGTTGTCGTTATGGTGCAAGCACCATTGAGTAAAATACAAAGAACCAAAACAGAAACAAAAACGCGCAAACGATAAAGCAGGAGAAAACTGACAAAAACTTGTACGCGCCGTTTCTTTTCATTTCGGAGACAGCTACAAAGACTGCGGTGAGCCACTTTTCGAATGAACGTACCACCGGTTTCAGCTGGTGAAATCAGAAACGAAACATTAAAGTGGTGAAACCGGTAACTCTACTTCTCTTGGTTCCAATTATGAGTTCAGCGGCCACCGGAGAGTCAGAAATTAGCTGAATGTGGACGACAGACTGAACGAAAACAGGGTTAGGGACCGTCGCAAAACTATGCTGCTGGGAAAAAACGCACGATAGAATTGGAAAGATGTCATATTCTGACCAGGGGACTCAAAATATCAGGGTATAGACAGAAAACTTATGAGCATCTAAGCTAATATGAAGCTCCCAAAATGTCACCTGTGTGTGTGTATTTCCATGGTTGACAGCCACTGAGCCATAGTAACCAATGGTAGTTCCTGCCCTGCAAAGGACAAGCCTGCATGAATGGCACCCCACCCTCCCTTTTTTTGAACAGCTTGCTACACATATAACTGTTATTACGTAATAACCGTTACATGTTTAGCAAGCTGTTTTAAAGGGTTGCATTTAAAACAGCAAGATTCTTTGAAGAACAACACATTAACAGAACTCAAGCTATTCTTGTACCTTATAATTTAAACACAGCAAAACTTTCAGGCAGCAGATGAAACTAGCAGTCTACTGAAAACATGAAAATCTTTGAAACTATACGCAGTTTCCTAGATGGGGCACATCTTTACAGTGAAATCTTCAGTGAGTTAAGTTCAGGACCATTCACTGGTTTGTTGAAAAAAGAAAACAAAGCTCACTGTGATGAGAGGTGGGTGTATATTTCAAACTGCTGGTCAAACCAGCTTGTTTGTGTTGCTCTTGAATCATTGATTTAAAAAAAAAAAAGCAAGGCATTTTTCTTCAATGGCTCATACTAATATTTTTAGTGTTTTTAAAAAGATTCAGATGGTATATGTTTAGTTATTATTGTCATATACAGGTAACAATGGCACAAGACTACCGGAAACGAAATTGTTAGACACAGGCCCCTCGATACTTCACATGTAAACCAAAGGCAATATTGAACATAAACTAACACTTAAAGAAAATGTAAAGTAAACCATATAAAAAAAGACTATATATATATATATATATATATATATATATATATCTATGTATTATGTAATTATGTATGTATTAGTAGTAGTCACGCTGATTATCATATTTTTGTTTTTGAACACCACCACTCCATGTTGCAATTGTTGTGTGTGTTTGTTGTAGACTGTAAAATAAACCTTAACTGATGTTTATATATTTGGACTGTGTAGTCCATCCAAGTTTGAAAAATAGTTATTATTCTAGCACAAATATCCTGTGAGATGCACCAGAGAAACCCATGAAACATTATGCCCACGCAGGGTTATGATGAGAGGGCTTAAGGGGCCATGAATCTATTCATAAAAATGTCCTTGTTGTATGTTGCACACAAGAGATCAACGATACCAGTTTCGGCACACTGGCAACTTAACCATATGTGGCCTGCTGTAAAACTCAGTAATTATTTGGTTCAATGGACATTTTCAGCCCAAGGACATTGTGCTACAGTATCTTGATGCATGCTCAATAATCCAGGTAAGGAAATCCCAGAAATCTGATTGGGTTCAAAATGAATTTTCTGGGATCTGTGCTACAGTTAGGATGATCAGTTGATGTTCTTTAGGAAACCATTATGTCCTTTGATGTGATTTCACTTTTCACTTGCCTAACTACAACTGGAGCACTGGAAATTACAACTGTTTACAAAACAGAACTAGCTTTACCCCAGATCAGATTTGTACATGGTTAGATCTCTACCTTACCACAACATAATTCAAATACAACAATGGCTTAATTCAAATACAACAATGGCTTCTACAGACAGAAGCATTAATTGGACCATGGGCTCCCCAGCATAGAATAGAATAGAATAGAATAGAATGTCTTTATTGTCACTATACAGGATGTACAATGAGATTGGAGGGCCACTCCTGATCAGTGCCATAAAAAGAAAGTCAAACTTCCCATTGGCCCATTGTAGCCAACCTGTACATGGAGGAAGTGGAAAGTAAAGCTCCTGGCTAGCCACTGGTAAATATATGGATGGCAACTGGGTCAAAATCAAAACTCAAGAAGTAGAGGCCTTCACTTGCCATATCATCTCAGTGGATTAAGGGAGTGGCGGCCTAGTGGAGAAGAAGCAGGTTCATCACTGAGAGGACCCCAGTTTAAATGTCCGGGCTGGCATCACTGTGGACCCCTGAGCAAGGCCCTAACATACCCCCCCTCCTCCGCATTGTGCTGTGTATAATGGGTTAAATCAACATTTAAGTTTACCAGAAGCCCACACACACATAGACCACCCACTGGAACACAAACCTGTGGTGATCAGGACCCTACAACACCGGGCAGAAAATGCTCCCTCTAAGGCAGCAGGGAAAGAAAAGGAACACATACATGTAAAGAAAGCCCTTACAATGTGGTTATCCCAACCGGACTCTCATCGAATCAGCAAAAATGCACAGGAACGAAAGTCAGACACAAACTAGGGAGAATAAGAATGACAAGTGGAACAACATTGTCATCCCTTATGTGGCAGGCTTGTCAGAGAAAATCAGGAGAATGTTCTCCAAGCATGACATCCCAGTATACTTCAAACCTAGTCAGACTTCAAGGCAAAAACTGTTCCATCCCAAAGACAAAACTGCCAAACACAAGATAAGCAACATAGTATACGCTGTTCAGTGCCGTGAAGAGTGCTAAGACTACACTAGAGAAGCAAAACAGCCTCTTCACAAACACATGGCACAACATAGAAGAACCACCTTGACAGGACAAGACTCAGCTGTACATCTCTATCTAAAAACAGCCTCTTCACAAACACATGGCACAACATAGAAGAGCTACCTCGACAGGACAAGACTCAGCTGTGCATCTGCATCTAAAGAAGAAAGGGCACTCTTTCGAGGATGGCAATGTTCACATTTTGGACCAGGAAGACCGATGGTTTGAAAGAGGAGTTAAAGAAGCTATCCATGTCCACTGCCAAACAACCATTGCTGAACAGAGGAGGTGGATTACATCACCAACTTTCCCCAGTCTAATATAGCTTTAAAGGTTTAAGGTAATAAAGGTTTTGAAAAAAATCTTTAACCTAAACTGGTAATGACTTCAAGAATCTCACAGATGTATCATTATGTACAGCTACTTTCAGTACTACTGATATTTATTTGGACACGTTCTCTGTGATTGATCTTTCTTAGTTCACATGTCTGTCAGACCCCATTCCTGCGAGACTGCTCAAATAATTCCTACTGTCAATAAAATAACCTTAAATATGATCAGTCTATCTCTACTAATTTGCCCACAATTTCTCTAAAATTAGAAACCATCCTGTCTGAGTGATGCTAAAAAACTAGTTCTTCCAATTATTACTTCTAGGTTGGACTACTGTACGGTAGCGCCGGTCTCTGGCTGCTTACCGCAGATGCTTGTCTCTGGATGAGTGATCTGAAACCCTCATTTCGTTGTGTGCCTTGTGTGCACAATGACAATGAGTTGCACTTTATTTATTTACTTTACTGCAATTTATTCTTATCAGGTTGTCCTAAAAGGGCCCTGAAAAGCTGTCAGTTGAGCCAAAATGCTACAGAGCAAGTACTGTGTGGGGAGTGGTGGCCTAGAGGAGAAGAAGCGTGTTCAAATCCCCAGGCTATAGGCCCCTGAGCAAGGCCCCAACCCCCAGGTTGCTCCCTGGGTGCTTTCTAGCTGCCCCCTGCTCCACGTTGTGTTGTATGCTGCTGTTAAATGCAGAGACTGAACTTCACTGTATGTGACAAATAAAGCTCTTTCTTTTCTTCTTCTACTGACTGGGACCAGAAAGAGAGAGCATATTTCTCCCATATTGCCTTCTCTTCATTGGTTCCCTGGTAATCCAGAATTAAATTTAAAATCCTTCTCACATACAAGGTCTTGAATAATAAGGCGTCATCTTATATTAAAGACCTTATAGTACCATATTACCCCAATAGAGCCCTTTGCTCTCAGACTACTGTCTTCCTTGTGGTTCCTAGGATATTTAAAAGTAGAATGGGAGGCAGAGACTTCAGCATTCAGCCCCCTCTTCTGTGGAACCAGCTTCCAATTTGGATTCATTAGACAAACACAATCTATACTTCTAAGATTAGGCTCAAGACTTTCCTTTTTGATCACGCTGATAGTTAGGGTTGGATCAGGTGACGATGAACTCTTCCTTAGTTACACTGCCCACCGCTGGGGGGGTTCCCATGATGCACAGAGTGCTCCTTCTTGACACACCTCTTTTCACTCTCTACAGGTATTTGTTTATACACCACTCTGCATTTTGCCATTAGTTATTAATCTCTGGTTCTCTTCCACAGTGTGTTTTTTGTCCTGTCTCCCTCCCCTCAACCCAAACTCTTTGCACCCTGAGCCTGGTTCTGATGGAGGTTTGTTCCTATTAAAAGGGTTTTTCCTCATGGGGGGGGGGGTCATTGTATTGTTGAGGATTTCTCTGTATTATAATAGGGTTCTTTACCTTACAATATAAAGTGGCGTGAGACAACTGTTGTTGTGAATTGGTGCTATATAAATAAAATCAAATTGAACTGAACTGGTTGTAACAAATAGCTATTTAAGTTGCTGTTGCCTTACTATTAGCTCAAAGCAGTCTGGCCGCTTGCTGGATATTTTCTTTTGCAGACCATTCTCTATAAAACCTAGAGATAGTTGTGTGAGAAATCCCAGTAGATCAGAAGTTTCTAAAATAGTCATGTCTGGCACTTACAATCATGCCATGTTCAAAGTCACTTAAATCACTTTCCTTTCCCTGTCCCAGTGCTCGGTTTGAACTTCAGCAGGTCATCTGAAAGAGTTATTGCATAGCTGAATGCACTCAGTTGCTGCCATATGATTTGCTAGTTAGATATTTGTGTTAACAAGCAGTTGAACAGACGTACCTAATAAAGTGACTGGTGGATGTATTTGATGGAAACCTGCTGCAACATGGGCATCACAGTTTGTCCTTGTGCTTTCACCCAGGTTAATTAAGTCACGTATGCAGCAGTTTGAAAAACAGCTTGAAGTAAAACTAAGCATAATAGCTGTAATGAAGCAGTAATTAGAAAGCCGTGTTTTTAGTTTGAGGTGTAGGTGATAAATGGGCAGTTGACTGTAATAGAATCATTTGTTTTTATTTCAGATTGACTTCATTTTTATTTTTTTACAGTATCATGCATGGAACAATATGCTCAGCCTAAATAGGCTTACAAAACACCAAGAACAAAAAACAGTATATAAACCAGCACGCTGTACACCCACAGGTTTGTGTAAAACTCCAGTGGTCATTATAAGCATTATTCAAAAACTTTGACCTCAACATTAGAAACCAGGAATGAAATGCACCTCGACAGCAGCTTCACTTTGACATGAAAGTATTGGAGCTGCTTAAAAAAAACAAAAACACATAACACCAAAACATTCAGTGGGACAAAATATTCATTACGAAGCGTTACCTCAGTGGAAGTTCTTTACAGAACCTTTTCATGCAAAAGAGCATATAAAACAGCATGTAAAATATCATTTCCTTCTTCTGCTTTTTTTTTTGCACTCTGCTGTCACGCGCATTCATCTTCCCACCATCACCTCCTCCAGCAAGATTTCAGCCTCCTCTGATTTGTTTGATTTGGCTGAGCGGTGACTCACAACATATCCATGCTCATTACGACACAATTTCAGACACTATAATTCACATATTAAAATATGAAATACAATTCTATGACTTTGTTTTTTTTTTCTTAAAATCTGAATTAACGTGAAAACTGAAATGCTAAATTAATCCCATTTAACTTTCTGTTTTACAAGGAAGTTGTTGGCAGTGAGATACAGTTGCACCGTAAAGCTCTGTGTGTAGCCTTGATACACTTGTATGTACTTGCTACAAAAGATTTAATTGATGCAAATGCATTAAAATTTAAGATTTACAGTGTGCTGTTTTTGATACTCTTTGGTCAATGACATGGAACAAAGTGCTACACCTTAAAATAAATGAGCAGTTTATTCCCAACGGAAATGATGAGAGAAACAAACTCTTTTTGCAGTTTAAAAGAACACAGAAAGACACTGTGACAAATGATTTGTTCTGGTAATATTTTTTTCTTTGTAATCACGTCTTTGCTCATGTATTTACCTATTTCACATGATGGTTGGAAATAGAAGACAAAGCACAAAGAGGTTGAAGTAGATCTGAAAGTTTCTATAAATTATTAGTGTTGAGATGGTAGATTGAATATGTTTGTTTCAAGTTGTCATTCTTAATGCAAAAATATAAAAATAAAGATCCTAATTCAGCCCTTCCTAGTTGTCTGGAACCAAGCACCATGACACATCTAATGTCCCACATTCTGTTTAAATAACAGGAATAGAATTACTCACAAATGTATGTTTCTTCTTCTTCTTTGTCTTTTTTTTAACCATATCCATGTTAGTTCATGTTACGTATCTCATATTACATTAACAGCACAGAAAGCTAAATAAGTACATTTTCTTCAAAAACAAAAATTTGACATAGTTTTCTTTCCCATTGTTGACCACAGCCATGGCAAAAATCAAGGATCAAACTCTTTGGAGTTTAACTGCACCTGGTTCAAGACGTATTCTAATATTATTAGCGTGACATAGACAAAATAAATAACATTAATCTGGAACATTTTTGGTCAATGCTTGAAAAGCTCACAAGGATGTTTAAGACATTTGCCTTAATTCTGCTGTTAGCTCATTCATATCTGTGAGCATCTGCAACATTTAGACACCTATAATTGTGTTGTGCTTATTTACAGTCACAAAGGAATGTTAAGAATATTTTTGAAGACCCGTTTAAAGTTTCCATTGCAGAGCGGGTATATAAAAGGGTTTAGAGTAGAGTTGATGTAACCTAGCCATATAGTGAACATATGGAGGTCATGGTGGACACACTCTCTACAGAAGGCCATGACCATGAAAGCTATAAAATATGGTATCCAACACAATAAGAAAGCAGCGATTATGAAGCCCAACTGCTTGGCTGCTTTGTGCTCTTTATGGATCCTCAGACTGTGGATACGATGACGTGATTGGTCAATAAACCTTTGCCACGCCTGTTTCAGAGTCATTTCATTATCTGCGTCTAATTTGGCATCTTCCACCCCTTCCTCGGGCCAGGGTAGAGCTCGGCTGGGGTCGTAGTTGTTGCTGAGCACAGATGTGTATCTCTGCACGTCCGATACCTGATTGGTATCACAGACTCCGCTGGCTGGGTTTGGCACTGTCACATGGCATTCATTTAAAGATGCTTGAAGTTTGTTCTCATTATTTCCACCTGAGCTAATCACATCCTGTGGTGCTGATGGCTGGCTCTGGGGAACCTCGCTGTCTGGTTGCTTCTCCTCGGGCGACAAAGAGCACCTTTTAGCCTTTCGTGCCATTCTGAGTCCTTTTGTTGTCATTGCAAGCAATGATTTCTGTTGGCACTTCACGCCAATTTTTCTGTGAGCTCTCAACGGAGCTGTTTTGTTTTTATCGCCATCTTCAAGGGGATATGTCTGTTCTAGAGTGTTCTGGTCTAGCAGTTTTTGTTGTTTTGATATTTTCATTAGAACCTCGCTTTCCCTCTTTGGTGACCTGGAATAATTTTTCACGGGGGTTTGAGCGTTTTGTCCATTCTCATTTTCCCCAAACGAATCAGTTGGGTGAATGATTCGCTCTCTGTCCCGTAGATGTTGCCTTACTGCCAAGTAGATATATGTGTAAAACCACAACATCAAAACTGAGGGTACATAGAAGTTAAAGACTGCAGTAACTACCTTAAACCACGTGACAAAACGAAAGTCTGTATCACACTTATTTTCCTCCTCAGGTTTAAGGTCTACATGTGTGAAAGATCTCCATCCTAATATAGGAATAATCCACATCATGGACAGCAGCCAGGCTCCGGAAATCATCACACTGGCTTTTCCCCGTGTTCGATATTTCAGGTACTTAAGTGGCTGTCTCACCGAGCGGTACCGATCCAAACAGAGGATAAACAAGCTGAAAATTGAGGCTGTGCTTGCAACATAGTCCATAATCAGCCAAAATTGGCAGACAGCCCGCCCCAGCTTCCATTCATCCTCCAGCAAATATACCAAGTTCAAAGGCATAACTGTGGTCCCCACAATAAGATCTGCCACAGAAAGGCTAACAATGTAGAGGTTCCCTACAGTGTGGAGGCTCTTCTCTCTCTTCACAGCATACAGTACAAGTAGGTTCATTACGATGGTGAGAAGTGAAAGGAATCCCAAGAAGACTCCCAGCAGGATGCTGTTGATGCGATCATGGAAGGTCAGGGTCTGATTGTTTCTCAGTGAGTCACCGTCAGGGAGTCCGCTCCAGCTGTTGTTGCTGATGTTTACATAGATGCTGGCATTGTGGTGTAAAAAGTCTGTTGAAGGTGACAAACTAGATTCCATCATGTTAGGTGAGATGGACACCGCTAGAAGCAGTCACATCTTGGAAAGCTGTTGTCCGGTGTGTCTTTAACTGAACCCCAAAGCATGTATGGAGCAGCAGGTTTTAATCTATGTGCTTTCATTAACTGCAAGTTGACCTTTAACTTGAGAAATGCGCATTCCTTCAGTAGCTCTGGTCAGTGTTTCCACAGTCTACAGTCCATTTTGCGGTAAACCCAAAGTGTCAACATCTGGAGAAACACAAACAGTCACATAGATTAGGTATCTGTGAGTCACCTGTGAGTTTTTAAACACTTTTACTACGGAAAATGAAGACATAAATTGTTATTTAAAGAAGAGTAATGAAACATGCCCACAGGAAAGCTTCAGAAAAACAGCCTGAAGAAAGATAAAGTGAAACATATACAATCATGACCCAGTATTTCAACACACAGATAATCATTTCCTGTAATCTTTCTACCTTTGGGGTTGGTTTTGCATTATTATTAGTCTAAAACCTCACTTCTTCCATCTCTTTCACTGTCCAGCTGGCTTTCTTTCACACTTACGCAAGGGGAGGGCAGCGAATCCCTTCAACAACACAGTAGACAAACTGTGTCATAGGCAGAAAGGAGCCGCAAATATGCTGCCAGTGCTGTATGATGGAACCTTTGGATTAATAAAAGACTATTCAATGCCATGTTTGATGCTATGTTTGAATGTGAAAAGCACAGCATGACTTATTAAAACATATCAATATGCTACTGGAAAAGCACTTATCTGAACTGGTTGGGGTATTGATTTTTAAGAAAGCAGACTCAAATAAACCTGTTGCCATGGATGCAGATGACATTTCTGCTTGTCTTTCTGATATTAATCTGTGAAAAAAAAATACGTAATTTAGCCTTTTTTGGGGATCCTTGCATTCCCATGCTAATAAATCATTCGGTAGATTAACCACGTGTAATTTTGGCAATAAGATAACTCAATTTCACTTAAATTGAACACTGTTGCACAGGGAAACAACAAAACAAAATCTACAAGATCAATCTTTTTCTTCTGCTTTCAGCCGCTCCCTTTAGGGGTCGCCACGGGGAATTATCTGCCTTTATCTCACCCTATCCCTGGCATCCCCCTCTGGTACACCAACCCTCTGCATATCCTCCCTCACTACATCCATGAATCTTCTCTGTGGTCTTTCTCTTTCAATGCTGGATTCAATCTATCCGTGTGTCCGCTTACTCACAGATGACACATACTTAGGAGAAGGACACACATGAGGCAGTTGTTTAGTAGGCTACTGGTTAGATAGTAGTGGGGGCTGAAAAGTTTTAGTGATGCTGTCTAATGAAAAATGATTCATACTAATGGTTTGATATGAAAATGAGTCAATCTTGGAGCAAATTATGAATTTTCAAGCTAGAAATCTAGATTCCAAATGTGCCAGAGAAGCTGAAGGCATTGGTCTCAGTTAATGAAATGTGGAGCTATCTTGTGGCTTCTGGGTGGATAAAGTGGATTTAATAAAAGCCTTGTACCTTCAGGGTAGGTCTACACGCCATTTGCTGAAGTGCAGATACAGGCAAGGTAAAAATCTCAGCAGGAAATGCTTCAAAAAGCAGTTTTTATGACAGACATTAACAAGAAAATACACTGGTCAATTACCGGCTAGAATTTCGGGAAGAGTGAGCACGCTGCGTTTACAGGTAATCTCTTATATTTTGAGCTTATCATTAATTGTTTTAATTGAATCAGTTCTAGTCACCTAGATCATTCCACTAGCCTTTTCCCCAATAAAAAAACCCTGCATTAATATCTGTTAGTCTGACCTCAAATGTGGAACTGCAAATCATTTCTCTCTGTATACAACAAGTGCCTCCACAACACAAATATTTAGGACCCTCGCAGCCGACGAAATTCACAGCGAGTATGGAGACCATAAATAAACCTGTTGCGCGTTTTCTGCGTTTGAGCAACACGCTTGTTATCACACAAAAGAAGGAAGCGGGGATTTATCCAGTACTAAGTGCACGATATGATATCAGTAATGTCTCTTTAATCTTCTTATAAACGATCGGAATCTGACTGATTGACAGGGACGTTTTGCCCTGTTGCGACCCGATGAAGCGCATCCATCAAAATGAATAATGGCTCTCGCGTAAAACACAAGTCGGTGTGAAAGAACCACCTGTTGAGCCACACGAGGATCACACAGTGAAACGTTCAGGTTTACGACACCGCCATAAACATGTATTTTCTAAGAATAGTCGGGCAGTAAAATGATTGTGTCGGTTGCCATAAAAAAAAAAAGTTGAACGGCTAAAAGAAAATTGTAAGTTAGGTTTAAGTGTTCGAGAAAGTAGACAGTTTCATACTTGCCATTTATGCAGAGGTGCTTGCCAAGGAAAGTCCTCTTATTCCAGCATGTATTCCAGGTGAAGATCAGAAAGCGACTGGAGGGCAGAGGTTGGGATTGCAAAGAAAACGTCTGCCTCCTTGCACCACTCTCTCCTCTGCGCTCTCCTGGGCGCTCTCTCCCTCTGGACTGAACTTTGGAGTTATGATATTCCTGTGCACAGCCTACAGCGGCAATAAAAAGCAGTGTTGCTTGAGCGGGATTTCACCTGATGAGATGGCGCGTTTTAATTTGCAGTGACATGATTCAGTGCATGATTCACTATGCAACACGCAGTGAGCAACTTCCATTAGGCTATACCACGAAATCTGCACATCGCAGATTTCAAAAAGCCACCACTGGGTGTTAAATGCTACAATCTGGGGACAGAGTTGCAAAACACCTGTATTTATTAACATTTCTAACACGTATTTAAGCTACAGTTGAGCCGCATAATTAACAGACGAGGATGGATGGGACATGTGCGGATGATCAGCAGGGAAGAGAGACCACCAGTAAGAGGCAAGGGCAACGTCAGAAATTCCTCCAATCACAAAACAGACAATGAAGTGACGAAATTGCGTGCGCTATGTGCCAAGAATGGAAATTTGTCTTCATGCTGCTTGTGAGATGATGTTTCTTGAACTCTTGAACTCGGATATGGTGTCAGGCGATCCAGAGTGCAAACTTAAAACTTTAAATTAAATTGTGCTTACCTATTGTCGGGAGCGCTTTTATTTATTTATTGTTCGGAAGTCCTCTTCTCTAGACACACACACACGCGCGCGCACACACACACACGCACACACACACACACACACACGCACACACACACACCTACACATACACACACGCAGACGATGTTAGTCTGTGTTTGGGTAACTTTGTAAAAATTTTAAAAAGTGGTTTTATTGGTGATATTCGCCGAGGTTAGAAAGCTGAAGTACTTTCCTATGTGTGTGTGTGTGTGCGCGTGTGTGTGTGTTTTACAAGCAGTGAGACCACGTGTGTGCAATTCGAGCCATCAGGGTTATTTTTGTGCAGTAGATGAGTTGATGATCTGATGAGAAATGCTTTATTTATTCCATATTTGGGAAAAAAATCTTTTATTATTCTTTAATCTTTTATTCTATTAGAACAGTTGAAATTATGACAAATAATAATATCTACTGAAAAATGATGCTAATCATAATATTATTAGACAGATATCTCGCTGCCAGACATATACAGTATCAGTCAAAAGTACACACACCAATTCAAATGAATGGGTGTGTCCCAATTTCTTTGACTGGTACTTTATATTGTATTATAGTGGATGATAGCATGCACTATGAAAGATTTCCTGTAACTATCCTTGTGGCAGTGGAACTGCATCAGTCCACACACACACACACACACACAACTCCAAATGTGTCCACTTTGCAGCCAGAGTCATGGAGCCAGCCTTCCTAATCAGTCTGTTGGCATGACCAGCTCCAGTGTTGTTATTTTGGTGCACATATTGAAGCCTCTCAGCATCCTTAGGAAGTAGAGCCTGTTCTTCCCCTTTTTGTATACTTGCTCTGGGTTGGTTTTCCAGTTCAGCCAGTTGTTGGTGTGGGTGCCAGATACTTGGATTCCTCCATCATATCGCCATCATAACATAGCTGTAGTCAATCACCATCTCTCTGGTTTTACTCACATTCAGAAACAAACCACTCCAGACCACTCCATAAAATCATCCACTAGTACTGTGTACACCTTCTCCTGCCCATCACTAATACATCCAACCACTACAGAATCATATTTCTTTTGTAGGTAACATGACCCAGAACTGTATTGAAGGGGTGAGGTGTACAAGGTGAACAGAAATGGAGACAGCACAGTCCCCTGTGGACCTCTTGTACGGCGCATCACCAAATCAGACAGAGCAGTGCTCAGTCTCACATACTCCAGCCTCTCTGTCAAGTAGTCAGTAATCCATGAGATGGATGCGCTTACTGGCATTTCCTGTAGCTTCTCTCTCACTAGCAGCAGCTTAATTGTGTTAAATGTACTTAAAAAATCAAAGAAGGTGATCATCACCATGCAGCTGTTGCTATCTATGAGCAAATGCTCTCTGCAGTGTGTATCCACTCCCAGATTTCATCTGTGAGCAAACAGCAGAAAGTCAAGAACCGTTTTCACCTGTAGGTTTAAGTGGCCCAAGACTCCAGTATCACTGAAAAAAAAAAAGTTTTTCAGCGATACTGAAATCCACGTGGGGGCTGGCTTGGAGCTGCAGAGACACCGTAGTAATGACCTGACCTTTCTTTCATTTTGTGGGACATCAAACAGCATGCACAGCATTTAGGAAGCTGTTACAGTAAAACCTGGACCTCTTCAGCAGCTTGTTGACATGCACTTCACAGAGGCTGAGCTATGTGTTAGAAACATTATTTCTCACACCCTCACAAGAGGAAGTTGCTCACTTTTTTTTTTGGTTTTGTTTTTCCTAACTTTTATACTTTCAAAGATGTAGCATTGACTGATTGCCAAAGATTTCAGGACTAAGTAAGTAAAAAAACTAAATTATATGTAAATATATGATGTTTAAATTCATATGTGCCTACTGTATATTCGTCGTATCTAAGGTGACCTGTGGAACTGTCTCATACAAACACATGCAAAGAATCACCTTACATCTTTAACGTTCACCAACAGGTTGGATGTCTGTTTATTTTCACAGTTAAGAAAAAAGTGTGGGTGGAATGCTGCACTGTACCTCTCTGTGGTGAAAATGAAATGGCTTTAAGACTAATAATTACCTGATATGTTACAGATATCTGATATTCTCCCTGTTGAAACAGTGGTTGGTTTTCACTTCGCTGTCACTGTAGCTGCTCTGTAGTACTTTAGTTGTTTATATCCCATATTTTTTTATTTCAAAAATGCTCTATGGTGTGGCAAATATATATATTTTTTTCTCTCCCACTCATCTTTAAATGTAGATGAAAACAGTAAAGTATATGCAACAGTAAAACATATGCAATCAATTTTTTAAACAGATGTGGAGTGATGTGTTTGCAAATCTTGGGAGGCATCAGCTGTCAAAGGTTAACTCCACACAGCAAACCTGGACCTGTCACTGAACTTATCAGTAAGGTACAAAGACAGTACAGCATTAATATTAACATCAGGCTTTAGTTAATGGAAGGACAGTTTGGAAACTACTGAAAATCTCTTCAGTGGATGAAGTATAGGACAAAAGGAACACCTGCTCAACTTCAAAGTCTGCTAAGATCACTTTCACATCAGTTACTGCTGTATGTCTTCACTTGCTGGATGACTCCAGTGGGTGTGTTAATACTATCACACTGACTCCTCTAGACTCTGAGACATTCAGTTTGTCAAGCTACAGGACATTTTGGTTCAGCATCTTCATGCTTCTCAGTTTTGATTTGATGCAGAGCTGAAATGTCTGAGCCACAGCTGTCACACTCTACTTTTTTTACATCCAAGGGTCCATTAAGGAGACCAGATGGCGTCAACTTCTCAGGTGCAGGAACTAAACAGGATGTTTTCCATCTTCTCCTGCTCCACACTCTTTGTTCTGGTGTAGTTTTGCCATCTGTATCCTAACCTGGCCAGAAGTCACTGCCTAGGAGGGGCGTTTCTCACATGTGGGGTGGGGGTTTGAGCCACAGAGTTTATTTGGGAGGGAAGAGGGGAGAAAGGCTAAATTACTGAAGTTAGTGAGGGTGTGTGGAGGCCAGAGTGTGTGGTGGAGGAGGCAGTCGAGGGCTGTGAAATAAACCTGATGAAGAAATTGTTCAGCTCATTTGCTTACTCCAGGCTGCCCACGGGTTGTCTGTCACCTTTCTTGGGGTTCACTTGCTTTAAAAATTCTGTGTTTTTTGAGGAGGAAGACTGGCTGGGTTACTTTAGAGTGAGCCTGTAGGCTGGCCACCCAGTCACAGGTTAGAAAAAGTACTGGTATCGACTGTCCTGTTTTGTAGATGACATTTTTTCTTTATATTTTATTGGATGCACAAGAGTTACGTAGAGGTGGGCTAAGCCCACTCCTGGCAGTATCTCCCACTGACCTGGTATTCACTGCTCACCAGCTGTCTCATGTAAACCGAATCACTGGAGACAAGACACAGGAAACAGAACTGAAGGCAAAGCATGAGGAACACAAACTCCCA
>VUQK01039988.1:93619-118996 GCA_015106715.1 Bujurquina vittata
GTTCCTGGTTTTCAGGGGGTGTTTTCCCCCCCCCCCCCCCCCCCCCCCCCCCCCCGGGAGCATTTAGCTTGCACAGGGCCTTTTACTTTGAAATCTTTCTCAGTGCTCTATGCTATTCCTGTATCTGACTTCCTGCCCTTCTCAGCTGCTCTGTGGAGCTCAATGCAGCTTCCATAAAACGTCTCTCTGTAGTTCACCTGATGAAGCATCTACCCACTGAAGGGTGAAGTCTGGGGGCTTGTTTTTATATGGCTGTGCCTGGTGGAAGCATGACTTTAGTGGGTAATTGTACGAGTGGCCCTGATTGTGTTTCTCTCTTCTCTGAATATTTATGCTGAGTGCTTTGAGCCAGTCTCAGTCAGGTCACCCGTTTCATCACAGTTCTTATTATCACCTTCTTCTACACTGGTTAGGCCTTTGTTCAGTTTTACCATTCGTGTATGACAGGCAATCTGATTGGCCAGCTGCTGCGACAGTGACGGTGCTTCCACCAATCACGGGAGCGAAATGGCTCAACTGAGATCTGGAATATTTTCACAGCCAAGGAAGCTTGTTTAAGGCTGCGGCGTAGGAGGGCGATGATAGTAGTGCAGGGAGTTTCACTCACATTTGTGACTGAAAATAGATGCATGCTGTTTGTAAAAGGTTAGAAGCATAAAAATATAAGATTTAGAACAAAAGAGCTTTAATTTCTCTCAGCAAAACTGCAGATAAGACAGCAGCGAGGAGGCAGCTACAGTGGACAGCAGCTTCTGTGATTGCAGGGAAAACGGTTAGACAGAAAGGTTAAAGATGAAGAAAAACCGCTCCGTCTGACACAGTCACAGCGCAACTGAGTCCAAAACAAGCTGAAACAAAAGCTGCAGATAAAAAGTAATAAAATAAAATACAAATGTGCTAATAAATCATGTTATAATATTACAGAAGAAGCAGGTTTTTCTTCCCAGGCCAGTTAAACTCATTTTGTATCAACACTCTCTCTCTTCTCTCATTGTGCACAGCAAGGCTACCCATCCCCCCCCCGAACATCATGCCTTTACAGCTCAGCTATAATTGATGAGATTCCCTCTCACCTTTGAACTGTGGGATCTCTCCTGTTGCGCTCTTGGGAAGACCCTTATGGCAGGCATCACTGGTCAGCGCCACAGTAACGCCACAGCTGCCCAACAGGAATCCAATCTGCTGGCTGCCGGCGTCCTATTGGATCATGCGGGAAATAATGAAACTAATTAAAAAAATAAAAGCTGATGCTTCCTGTTCAGAGACCTAACAAATGTTGCAGAGCTATATGTTTCCGCAAAAGCATTCAGCATGTGCACATGCAGCGCTGCCGCTGCTCCGGTTCAGCAGACGAAACTTAAATTTTATGGAAAATCCTGCAGCACGAATGCAGGAGGTGGGGGAAGGGGTTCGAGAGAGGCTACCGACGTGCAGCAAAGTAATCACTGTGTAACCATGCCAACTCCTATGCTGGCCACGATGCTGCAAAGACACGCAGCTCTGAGAGTGAGCAGAGACTACAGCTACAATACAGGGAGGTGCATATTGAATATTCTCCCTATCAAAGACTCCCAGCGTGCTGAAATCTGAAGGTGAAAGATCAGCAGCTGTAGGTGAGTTGATGACAGCGTTTCTTGTGCGATGGGGCAGCAGGAGTGCTGTCGACCGTGTTTTTCTGCTCCCTGTTCACCATTTTTTCCTCAGAAATACTTGTTGCTGGTAAACAGCTGCCGCCGAAGAGCCAAAACATTTTATCAACTGTCTGAGGAATCGCTGAGGCCTCGGCACAAACACGACTGAAATGAAACATAGCGGGAGACCGGAGCTCCGCGGGGACGAGGTGAAATACAGATGTGGCCACAGCAGGGCTGTGAGAAATCTAATTACCTAACCTCCAGCAGGGAGAATAACCCTGCACAGCTTCAGCGACAGATGCAGAGCTGCAACGATGGCTAATGAGAGGAATACGAGCGGTTTGATTTGCTGTGCTGTGAAGTACCTTGCGACTTAGGGGCACCTCTATGGGAACAGGGACCACCTCTGCTAGCAGACAGCCATAAAAGGCCACCATGAAGGCCACTGGGTCATTGTTAGGAAACACCAACGCCACCTAGGAGGAAGAGGAGAAGACAACGTCAGAGAATCGAAATCATTTCCAAGGCTCAGCAAAGTCAGACGAGGAGGGAAAAGCTCTTTTAGTTTCCAAGCAACCTGCGCAAGTTCATGTAAAGTCACAGAGCATTTATTTCTATACTCAGTACATTTGCTGCTAATATACACCTCTCAGTATTTATCAGCCTTTCTCTGAGAGCTGGTGAGGAAATGATGACAGTCTCATGTGTGTGCATTAAAGCTGAATCGAGAGCCTGCAGACAACAGTTGAAAAGATCATTATGTCCTGCACTGAAATATGGAGGTGAGCATAACAGCACCAAGTCTGGCCATGTGCATAATTATAGTCATTTCAGTTCAGATCAAATATTTGTTGACATCTTTCACTTGTTTATCCCAGCGGCACCTGCCAGGGTATAATGGCCCACGACTGCCAGGAGGTGGCAGAAATGCACCTACAAGCTGTTTCCCAACATTAAGCAACAAAATTAGAAGAACACAACTAGCCAACTACCAGACACTGGATCATGACAGCTATAGCAGCCATATGTCAAACACTCTGTGGAACAGGTTCAGTGTAAACTCTGACAGGTGAGGCTGGTGTAGCACAGCTATTGCTACAATGGTGCTACAGCTATTTGGGAGCAGTTTGGGGTGGAGGGCGATCTCACAGACTGCAGCACAGAGCAGCTCAGCCATCAGCGAGAAGGTCACTGATGCAGTCAGAGACTGTGTGATCAGGAGGAGCTGCTGGAAGGCTGCAGCTGCTTTAAAACCCTGCATGAAGATCAGCTGATCCTCCCACCGACGTTAGCCTGTTTGAACTGAGACTGTGCTCCGTTTTAACCCGAAGGCTTCAAACTTTTAAGAAAACGCTTCAGGAAATCGTTCCTACTGTTCTCCCTCAAACTTTACAGCAGCTCTGCTTCCTGTCTGAGCACACCTGTCAGGAGTCCACATCCGTTTCTGTATAGTGCAGTACAGTGGTTACACACACTGGCACGGACTCCATTAACCCCTCCAGGATTCCTGGGTGTCCCATGTTTTTCCGTTGGACGTTCTGTCCCGCTCTAGAGACAGAACAACTGGTACTGCTTTTTTCCACATTTCATTCCCAGTTTTTGAAACTGGTGCTGCTGGTTTGCACCAGCTGCATCCATTTCATTCTTCTATTGCCGTCCCAGCTTTGTATTATAAGACCCATCATTTAACAGGAAGCCACAGGAGGTCAAATGCACCTTAAGAGCAGGTTTAAAAGGTTTCCCTTTGCTTCTGCTCTCGGTGCTACGCTGCAGACTGCAGCTCAATATTTAGCCTACAGATAGAACAGTGGCATCAATCTCAGTGAAATATCCCCTTAATCCATAACAGAAGCGTTATCAAATAGAAGAGCAAATACATATGACCATCAGTGTATTAGCAAATATTCAATTATCAGGTTTGATAGATGAAGAAGCCAACTTGGCCAAAGAAACTAACCAAAGGGGTGGAGTGGAGAGAAAAGTGAGAGCTGCGGTGGTGGGCGAGTGTGACTCACCCGATCGCCCGGTCGCACCATGGGCTCCTGCTTGCTGCCCAGTTTGTGGAGGATGTTGTAGGCAAGCTTGATGCTGCGAGACCACAGCTTCCCTGCAGGGAGCAGCGCACAGGATACGAGGGTGTGAATGAGAGAGGGGGAGAGAGACAGAGTTGTGTGTGTTCCTGCACTTCTATTTTGAGGAAATACAGTCGATAAGAGAGAAAAAAAGCTGTCTGAAGTGATGACATTTAGGAGTGTTCAGCAGCGAGGAGAGGTCACTACTGACGTCTGTCGAATGGATGGATTATACTTAAAAGCAAGTGTGTGAGGCACAGTTGGTGGACAGGAAGAGGAAATCATGTAAAACTGTGGGGGAGGGTACATTCCTGCACACTTTCAGCTTTCAGAGTTTCATAAAAAAGAAAACCTGCTGCTTTCTCTTTTGCATAATGTGATTTCCCCGTGCACCCTCATATGCTGCTACAAAGGCTCTAATTACATTAGAAACTGGTCAGGAGTGGCTGGAGAAACGTGAAGAACAGGCCCTAAGGTGTGACCCCAGCCTTAAAAATCCACAGATACCAATCTGATCCCCATCGCGCCTCCCACGGGGCCCACGGGATCATCAGGCTGGTGGTTTTAATGGCCCGCTGTAGGTTTTGGGAAGTCTTGGGGAGGGTCTCATTATGGTTGTGATGACCGAGTGCCAATTAAGAAAAAGAGACAGAAGCCGGGCACTTCATCATTCTTTTACTTTTAATTAGTGTTAGTAATGTGTCTGCTCAGAGTGTGGTTCTCATGCTGCAGAAACCAGCTGTGTCTGGTAATTGTAGGAGGGTGTAGTTTGCTGTGATGGCTACAGCAGTGTGACCGGGCCTTTTCCCAGCGTGTTTTCACTGAAATTCATCTGTTGTGTTTCCCGGCTTGCTTTTGATTCTTAGTTATAAGCTGTCTAAGTCCTGTTCCGTGTTGTGGTTATTGTATAGGATTCCCGTTTCCTTTTGGTCTCCTGGCCACTCCCGTGTTCCTGTTGTGTCCCTGTCCCTTACCTCGTGTGTTTTATTCCCGGTGTTGCGTCACGTCTGCATTCCTGTCTCGGTGCCTGCCCGTTTCCTCTTTTATTTTGTCTCTTGTGCTCCGTGTTCACTTTTACTTCCTGGTCGCGTCCGTTGTTATTACCTGCAGCTGTGCTCCCCACCTGTTGCCTGTTCCCTCATTAGACCTGTTAGTGTGTAATTGTCTGCTGTGTGTTCTCTGTATTCCATACTTTTTCCCAGGGATTCCTGAGTTTAAGTTTTCTTGGTGCACAACAACACATATTTAGTTTGTGTCCTGAGTGGACCATCAGATTAAGCCGAGTGTTCTGCAAGTCCTGCTCTGGGCTCAGATACAAAAACCCAACATGATTCCTAAAATGCTAAAAGGAACACAAGGAAGAGGCAAACAAATGACCTCATAAAGAAAAGGGAAAGGAGGCATTACACACACACACACACACACACACACAGTGTGGTGGGAAAGGAGTCACAGGTTGAGCAGATTAGGAAAACGAAGGTGGGTTTAGATCGCTAAGCGAAATGGCAAAAAAGTCACCTAACCAGAATGTTAATCTGAATGTGTGTGCATCAGTTTTGCCCACCCACAGCCCGTCACCCCAGGAGCTGAGTGGGATGCAAATGAACAGGTAAAAACACCAAAATTAAAATGTTTTATTTGTTTGTTTCTTTTCGCTGATTTGTGGTTGCACTAGTTTCTCTGTCAGCAGAATGTCGCCTCCTGTTTGTGAGAGTGGGGATAGGGTGTCACTACAGCTGTTGACAACTTGACAGATGCTAAATTATCCCAAACCAAAGAAGACAACAAAAAACCTGGAATGCATGAACTAGTCTGACAGCAGCGTCAGGGTATGGAACCCTTCATCCTAACGGCTGCTGTTAGACTCACATTCACGTGGCTGCAGCACAACGAGCGAGCAAGAAGTGTCTGGTTACCGTATGTGAGCACATAGAGGGGCTTCCCCGCTGTGTCCAGGCTAGTGAGGCAGGGGGCTTTCGGGGAGATGGTCCCCCAGCGTTGGAGTGCCGCCTCCAGAGAGGGGGGCCAGTTAGTGACCACCCCCAGCGGCTCTCCTCGCACCGGCATCATCTCCGCCCCCTCTGGCCGAGGTTGGTTAGGGTCGGGCTGCTGGACTAAAGAGGGAGAGGCACAAAGATTCATGAGTGCGCAGCTCACAAACTTTTACTGTTCATCTGATGTGCAGTCATGAAAAAACACAGGCACGGTTTTATTAGCACAGATGCACCGAGAGGAATGTGAATAACAATCAGCTGATTTACTTTTAATCTTGAGTTCAGAATGCAGACGGGCTGAGAGCGAGCCAGCAGAGGGGAGGGATTCGGCCCCATTCAATCCGAAGCCATTGCCATAAAAACGGAATCAGAGTCAATTCTTACACGCAACATCAACCCCAAGCTCAACCTTATCTCGTATGATCGTAACACACACGTTTACAACACGCTGCAAAATGATTTAAAAGACCACACAACTGGACAAAAGCATGAGGGTTTCCCAAAGAAGCTGAGCAGAAATGAGAGAAAGAGAAGAGAGCTGAGCAAACAGCAGGAAATACTTCGGCGCTTTTACAATTTAAACTCTTTCACGATGATATTTGTGCTCTGTGTGAACCTCTCATCAGTTTGGATGTCCAGAATAAGACACAC
Source organism: Bujurquina vittata (assembly GCA_015106715.1). Classification (NCBI taxonomy): domain Eukaryota; kingdom Metazoa; phylum Chordata; class Actinopteri; order Cichliformes; family Cichlidae; genus Bujurquina; species Bujurquina vittata. The sequence continues at coordinate 99,971 of VUQK01039988.1, forward strand.
AGAATATTTGGTGCATGTATGCCCCCATTGTACAGCATCTTCCTGTTTCCTGCATCATTTTTTTCACAGCAAATCTGACTTTGTGAGGGCCTGTGATTGTCTTTGATTAACAATGCTGATGGTCATAATCAAATTAAAAGAAACTGTTTGTAAAGGGCAGCTGATTATTATTAATATTGCAATTTATAATTCAACCTGCATATTAAAATGTATGTGAGCCACAGGAAGTTCACCCCTTGCTTTGCAGAGTTACACTGAGAAGCTTCAGCCTCGTGCTTGATTTTTGGAGCCAGATGTGCCCATATTTGCACAAGAGGTGAACTGTACGGCTGCAACATACAGATGCAGATATCAGCTGTACACACTAATAAACCATGAACTCCACTCATGTTACATGTTCTGTTAGTACAAAGAACCCCACGGGAACACATTAAGACTCCAAAAAGCACCGACAGCACAAACCTGCTGGAGAGCACGGCGGCAGCTGCAAACAGCAGAGTGGCCACAGCTCTGATACTGCACAACAACAAGTGCTGACAGCATTTAAATAGATTTAAATGGGTTCGTTAAAAACATTTTTACCTCCATACATTTATTATTAGGGAGTAAATTAGCTGCACTGTCTGAAGCAGTTTTTCGATTAGGCTGTTTCTGCTGTAAAGCTGCAGTTTTTAATGTGGGACTCGATGGGGGCTGACCCCCTTTTTGGAGCCTGAGCAAGTGGTCGTCAGAGGAACTGCAGTTTTTGCCAATGAAATGCCGGCTTCATTCTCTCGTGTGTCCTGCTGTCTTTCACTTAAGCACCAGCGAACATGTCTCAGCTCTCAGACAGAGGCTGTAACTTCTCTGCTGCAATCACATGTAAACACACCTTTATACGCCACTGTCAGCCTTTTCCTTTCGCTCGGCTTCGAGCTAAAAGAACTCGTGCTGTTGTTCAAAAAATGCTTGAGACCTGTAGTATTAGTATTGCCAATTAACCCCTCAGCACAGAGTTTCTTGCAAAAGGCTGATTTTGCAGAGTGAGATGTACTGAAGCTTCAGCTGTGGCCTCGCAGCATGTTTAACACAGAGGTTTATTAAATTACTTTATGAAATGAAGAAACAAAAACACAGGTACCTTCCAGCAGCTCATCAAAGTCATCGACAAAGAACTCCCTCAGCGGGGGTCTGCGAGGCTGCTTCAGTGTGTTCACCAGCTGCTGGATCTTAGCCGACACGCGACTGCTGACTGGAACACCTGCGAAAGGCCCGGAGAGAAAGGAAAGTGGTGGCCTGAATGGATTACAAGATGGCCATGATAACAATAACGAGCCTCCAGTGTTATTGAGACTAAAATACTGCGTGGACCGCAGTCCTGTGAGCCAAATTCAGGCTTCAGATTGCTTTAAACCACAGACTGTATATAAAAGAAGGACATGTTAGCCATTGCTTCGTAAAATACTGTATTTTTGAAGCTAGAGCAGTCGGCCCCTGGAGGCTATTAAACAGAAACAGAGGCCCTTCCAGGAAGCAACGTCCACGTTTTATACCGTCTATAATCTAAATGCTTCATTTCAAATGTTTTTTCAACTCTTGGTTCCGTATGATGTCATGCAGAGAGGACATCCCTAACAGCCTTTCAGGCACAGAAAGTTGGCTTAAAGGGGGAGGAGCTAAAACAGCTCGTTTCAGACCGAGGATGAACTGAAGGTCTGGACGAAGGTCTGCATCAGATAAATAGGATTATTAATAATATAATAGGATTATTATAATCTAGTACAGGCCAATAATAAATGTATGAAGACAGAAATGAGCAGAATGGTTTCTCTTCAAGGCACTGAATTAAAACTCTGCATTTCTGGCACGAGGCTCTGCTAAGTGGACCACAGACTGTGGCTGCTCTGAGCAGCTCTCAGTTCTCTCACTGTGACTGTGTGATTGTGAAACATGCTGAAGGAAGAACAACAAAGGTGCTCTGTCAGCTCTGCTTAGAAAAATAAATGGTAAAAAAGTCCAATCTGTTCTTGCAGCGGACTGATATCAACAGAAACCGTGTAATTGGCCGGTTCTCTGAGGCGCTGGTCCAATTTGAGCTCACTTCCTGATTAAAGAGTTGCTATTTTTATCAGACGGTCTTCAGTATTTTTATTCAGAGGCTCCAGCTGGGAGCGGGCTAAAGGTGTGACGTTGGCGGTGACTCCTACCATCGCCTGTCTCCATGCGCTCCGCATTGCCGTACTTCTGCGTGTTCCTGGCAATGGTTCCCATATTGCCCATGTGGTGACGCTCGGTGTGGGAGTGGGACGAGTCCGACGAGTATCCCGTCACGTCCGGCGGGGCCGAGTGGTTCTCTGGGAGACAGATGGAGAGAGAGAGAGCTGAAACAGACAGCGGTGACTCACTGCTCACCTTTATCACCGCTCTGTTTGTCAAGTGCCGTGTGTTATAGAGTCCACGGGCAATTAGACACGTTCCGATGGTCATCTTGTTTCACTGCTAATTTGGGTCACAGCCCTGATAAACACAGGAGTCAGCGAGGTCTGGCATGGCTGCGCTTCAAAACACGACTTGCTGCATATACACAAGTGTAGAGCTTTTAAAGGAAACGTCTTCAAACATCAGTAACGACAGTTTATTTGGGGTCATATTACAGGTACACTTTAGCATCAGGAGGTAGCATTTTATCAGCATGCGTGTGCAACTCTTTGTGCTATTAATGACCTGCTTGGTTATATGAAGGCTGACTCACTGGTTTTACACAAAACTGCAGCTTGGCATTAATTCGACTTCAGTCGAGTTCTCGTTTCTTCCGTATTTTCTTGATAGATTGTTGATGGAGGTTCAGTGACGATCCCAACCCTAAACGTAACCCTAAGAGGCCGTTACACACCGGACGCGTATAATTTGTGCCAGTGATTTACGCGTCAAATATATTTTTCAGACTCACCTCTTAATGCAGCCGTTCACAGGAAAAAAATTTTGATATTTATTTTTTTTTCAGATCAACTTTTCAACGATTTTTCCAACGTTTCTTCTGATCTGACCAATCAGAGCGCTGCATTTGGCAATGTGAGGTTGTATCTCAAAGTGTGCGCCGATGAATTGAATATACAGTGAACAGTATCATAACACTAGTTTACCTCAGACACAGACAGACGCTGCTCCGGGTCAATCGAGCCACTGGATTTATTTCTTTGCCTCCTCAGATGTGATCCCAACAAGAGCTCAAACTGCCCACTGACTTCCTGAAAGCGGCCCTGATGCAGCTTCAGCTCCGGGATCAAACCATGAAACTCTCCCTGCTGCTGCTTCCTCGTGAGAGTTGGATGAACCCAGAATCTGTTTCTTCCTTCTCTTGTTTAGAAACATCAGGACCTCATCACATCATCGCTTTATGACGACTGCCTTTTTTTCCACAGTGCGTTTTATGAGGACGATGTAGGGTACACAACAAGTTCACAACTGAAAGATTCTGAATTTCACGTCATTTTATCCGGTGTGTAAAGGCCTCGAGCCTTATACTATTCTCCAAATTCTTAGCAAATCAGGGAACAAAGAGAATAGTCATTCTACACATTTAAAACTATTGTATCTTTTCCAAAAAACGTTTATTTTGCCTTTCCCTAAAGTATTAGATTAGGGTTGGGTTAGGGTTACCACAGGACTGAAGGCTGCAGTCTCCTGATTGTTAATGCCAATAAAGGCCAATAAAGTTGGGACCTACCCTCTGACTCCAGCGGTGGCGGCCACAGCATGTCAGAGCCAAACTCACAGGACCGTCGCAGAGAGCCGCCGTTCTCTGCTACACTCAGAGCTCCCTTCCTCTTCAGGGACAGGTGGCCGATACCTGGAGGTGCAACAAACAGGTGTATCACAGTCAAATACTGTGAATTACTGCAAAGGGGTTTGGTGGTGAATGCAGGAGAAATATGAAAAAGTTCTTCTCCATAAAAGTCAGACTTAAATTTCACCCTTAACGCCTTCGAGGTCACATCCTTATGCAGCGCTGCAAAGCTGCTAAATAATCAATAACAAACATGTCCTAAATGTCCTCCTTTATTAAAACACACAGCCAAAGACTTGATCGTCTAAGAAGTGGCAGCTTTACTAAGATAAATTTACCAGAGGAGGACTGAGGTCTTACCGTGGTGCGACTGTGACAGGTGGCTCTGCGGATGGTGCGACTGGCCCAGGTGCGCCAGGTGTGTGTGCGCCAGGTGCGAGATGTGCGTGTGCGCCAGCGAGTCGGCCAGCCGTCCAGCGTTCCCGCTGCCTCCGCTCTGCGTGGACGAGGACGAGGAGGAGGTGGAGCCCAGGTGGGCGGGGCCTAGCTGGGAAGGGCGACTCATCCAGTGCTCCATGCCCGACATGTCGTCCCCTGGCCCCGCCTCCTCCTCTGAGCCCGACGAGGAGTCTGAGCACAGGGGGGACAGGCCTGGTGAGAGTCAGTAGTTGCCATTGTAAGTTAATAACAAAACTTTCACAACGTTAAAGTAACATTAACAGATGAGAATGTACTGAAACATGCTGCTAACACACTTTAAACCACATTAAAAGAACAGTTCAGCAGTCTGGGGGCGCGAGCTTATTCAAGTTAAATGAGATAAAGAGTGCTAAGAGCCATTATCTGGCTAGCTTAGTTCAGCATAGTCTTGGTTTTTGTCTGAAACATATCTTATCTAGTGAAATTTAGAGGCGCCGCTATATTGATTTTATTACTATATTACTTTTATTTCTAGTCTTTATGTCGAAATACGTCCAAACAGGTCAGTTATTTTATAAAGGAGATTTTTTTTTGTTTCCCCTGACACAGCATGAGGAATAAATAACCAGAACAAAATATCTCACCATCTCATCTACAGATATTTTAAATATCTGCAAATACTGGTGACATTTTTGTTTGTGGGCGGAGCTAAACAACGGCAGAAGTGACGGTTGTTCATGAAGCCTGTTTTTCTTAAACACCACGCTGAGTGGCAGCCTCTAACCGCAGCTCCTGCTGTTTTATCAAGTTTAAACCTGTAAGAGTTCCAGAGGCGATAACAGAGTTTCAGAGAAGGAAATATATGCTCATCATGCGGAATGTGAGGTGCTCCACAGGCAGCACAGCACTTTGTCTCCTTATCGTATTTAGGTTGCAATATACTGCAATTTTATTAACGTTTGTGTGATTTTTTTCACAATTTTGTATTGATCTTGGTTGTTTTTCATGTTTTGGCTGCTGTTACACAATAATTTACCAACATTTGAGATAAAGAAAATACACTAATAAAAAAATAGAGGAACACTTTTTAATGAGAGTTCATTCATTTTCAGCTGCTTTGGTGTTCATGAAATTACCAACAGAGGGGCACTAGAGGGGCAACAATGAGACACCCCCAAACAGGAATGGTTTTACAGCTGGAGGACACTGGCATTTTCTCCCCTCCTCGTCTGTTCTCAATGTTTTTTTACTAGCGGTCAGTGTCACTGCTGGTAGCATGAGGTCATAACTGGACCTTACAGAGTTTGCACAGGTAGTTCAGCTCCTCTAGGATGGCACATCAATACGTGCCATTGCCAGAAGCTGTGCATTGCTGTGTCTCCCAGCACAGTCTCAGAGCATGGAGGCGATTCCAGGAGACAGGCAGTTCCTCTAGGAGAGCCTGACAGGAACGTAGAAGGTCCTTAACCCATCAGCCGGACCGGGATCTGCTCCTTTGTGCAGGAGGAACAGGATGAGCTCTGCAGAGCTACAAAATGACCTCCAGCAGCCACTGATGTGAATGTCTCTGAGCAAACAATCAGAAAGAGACTTCATTAGGATGGGCTGAGGGCCCGATGTCCTCTAGTGGGCCCTGTGCTCACTGCCCGGCACCGTGAACTCCGATTGGCATTTGCCATAGAATACCAGAACTGGCAGGTCCACCACTGGCTTCCTGTGTTTTTCACAGATGAGAGCAGGTTCACTCTGAGCACATGTCACAGACGTAAGAAGGTCTGGAGAATCCGTGGAGACCGTTCAGTATGACCGGTTTGGTGGTGGGTCACTGTTAGTATGGGGAGGCATATCCATGGAGGGACACACAGACCTCTACAGGCCCGGCAACGGCACCTTGACTGCCATCAGGTATCAGGATGAAATCAATGGACCCACTGTGAGACCCTACGCTGGTGAAGGGGGCCCTGGGTTCCACCTGGTGCGCGACAATGCCCGGCCTCATGTGGCAGGGTATGCAGGCAGTTCCTAGAGGATGAAGAACTGATACCACTGGCTGGCCCCCACGCTTGACTGAGCTAAATCCAAAAGAACACCCGTGGGACATTATGTTTCAGTCCATCCAACACCACTACGTTGCACTTCAGGCTATCCAGGAGCTCAGTGATGTCCTGGTCCAGATCTGGGAGGAGACCCTCCAGGACACCATCCATCGACTCATTAGCAGCATGTCCCGATGTTGTCAGGCATGCAAACAAGCACGAGGTGGCCGTACAAACTACTGAGCACCATTTGGTTTTGCTGCAATGAAATTTTGTCAAAATGTGCCAGGTTGCTCCATCATTTGTAGGTTTGTAATTTTCATTTCCTCGTGTGGCATCAGTGTTCCTTTACTTTTTTGAGCAGTGTATATGCTATCATATATAAACCAATCATCTATCAAGAAAAAGAAAAACTAGAAGCATGCAAATCTCTTGTTGTTACTATTTTACACCTGTACTGAAGCACAGGGCTGCACACGAGCCTGGAAATCGTGTTTTCTACACCAATTTTCTACACTGGATTTATTTCTGATCAAATGTTCTCATTTCCTCTGGGCCCCCCTGCACCGTTTGAGGTCCCACTCCTGTGCCACCCCGCACCCCTTCATTTATACTCAGCACGGCATTTAATCCATGACTACTGATCTACATCTGAGCCTGGTAACAATAAACAGATCTGATCTGAGGTTTTTAAGATAATTGTCTCCAGTCAGTAGTACGTTTCAAAGAGAGCCTGGAGACCATCACTACTTCTGTTCGCCACTCAAGTTTGATGACCTTTGGGCGACACAACAGGCTCTAGAGCCGAAAATGTCAATAATTAGTCAGCTAAGGTAGTAACAGCCGCAAGAACCAATTTAGCTTTGGGCTGCACTTTTGAAAAGAGGCTGAATTTACTTCTTTAAATGAATGAATCATGTGAACATGGAGGGAAAGATTCAGACTCTCAGACTTTCCTAAAACAGGAAGGAAGTAAGCGTCTCCTATTGACCACTGAGGCTGACGAGTACGACGAGCCTGTGGGGAGACGTCGGGATCGCTCGAGAATTTTCTCAAAGGTTAAAAAGCAAATTGGCAGTGAACAAAGTTATTACATTTCCTCCATTAAAATCCAATCAGCACCAAAATTATACCGTCAACTCCAATTATGTTCAATCTAATGAGCTCATATTTGCGCTAAAGGTCTGTGTGGCTGCACATGCGCAGTGTGATCAGTACTTTTCTGACGGCAGATCACGTTTACAGTAGCTGACCGCGTGCTACATCTGTCCGCGGCTTGTTTTCACTGTAAATCCGTCACCGCGCCTCAGGAAACGTGTGTGTTTGCAGTTTTAGGAGAGACGAGTGTGTTTCTGTCAGAACGGAAAACGTCTGAGAAAGCAGAGACGCGGCATTACAACATAATCCCGTCTGGGCTCGGGGCGGCCTCTTCAGGGTCAAATTTTAGGCTTAGTGCAACCCATTTCAGCTGAGACCGGCATGTGTGAGTGTGTCTCCTTTTTTTAACCACACACTATTTTAGAGTCATAAAAAAACAACAAATTATTGGCTATTTTTAACCTATTGCTCAAATATTACATTTACTTAGCCATTTTTATTCTTTATATTCAATAAAATTCAAAATTATTGAGCTTTTACTTTATAGAGCCATTTTGTTTTGATCTTAACTTACTCTCTTATGTTTTAATTTTTAATTTAATTGAGTTCTTTTCTTTTGTGTAATCTGAGTACAGGTATCTGAGTCTCTGTGTGTGTGTCGTCACCTGGAGGGGTGTATGCATCCATGGAGGTCTGCACCACCAGCGAGCGTCTCTTGGAGGGCATGGGCACCGCCACCTTCCTCTCAACGTGCCGCGCCAGCACCGCCTGCACAGCCTCAGTGTGCACATCTGAGAGAGAGAGGAGACGGGTGGAGGTTCATTCATGCAGAGAGAAGAAGTTTCCCGTCTTACTGGACTGTGTTTATTGAAAGTTCAGCTCAATCCAATTTTTTGGTGCACAGCAGCAACAACAGTGACAATTAAGGATCCATTTCTATGATCTGAGTCGAACTTCTCTAGAAATCCATCTGGTAGCATCTGATGAATTTTCCTCGGGGGAAGCGGCCCAGGACAAAGATCTTTCATCTGGATAATGGAGACATGGTTTCGGTATCTGCTTTCTTTAAGCAGATACGAGCTTCCTGTCTTGCACCCGCCATCTACTCTGAATTCTATTGACCGCTGACTCTGAAGCAGGCTTTGGTTGCACGTAAACATGGCAACGGCTGAACTCTTCCAACCTCAGATCCATCAGCTGTTTTCTACCAAACAAACTCTTTCAATCCCACTGATTTATACTGCTGTTATGTATTCACTGAAGTTTACAAATGAATAAAGCCAGACTGTAGTCATCCTTCAATGCACAGCGAAGAGCAACAAGTTTATTTAAACTACAGCAGCGCTCGCAGAGTCATTTGATATCCTTCTGGTTTTCTAATCATGAGCACCAAATGCCAAGTTTCTGTACTAACATGGTTACGCTGTTTCCGTAAAGCATTTAAAGACGACCTATACTCCTCACATCCAGCTCTGTATTTTTATTCTAGGAGTCTGCTACAGTAGCTTTGCTTAGTTCACAGTTCAGAATAATCCTTCTTTATCTTATCCTAAGAAGCTCAGTTTATCTTCTGGTTAAATTAAGCCTCCTCTCCCAGCTTTCTTCAGATTGGTGGGGTTTCTGAGTGGGCTGAAGCCTAAACTTGGCTCACAGGGATTACTTGTACATACGCTGAGCTCCTCTTTATTGAAACCTTCGCCATCCACCACTGGAAGAGGATATATGTGAGAGAAAATAAGCAACTGAAACTGGAACTGTTTTCTTACAAGTCTCTGTGAAGTTTATGCAGCCAAAGTTTCTATACCTGATCTGTAGCGCTCGTCTCTAGTGCCGGAGGTCCTCCGCCGGTGGAAACGGGCCGCAGAGGGAGGGCCGAGCGGGGCCCGGTGAGACATGGGCCCCTCCATACCTACAGAGGCAAGCAGACAAGCAGCGACAGATGCATACATATATATAGAGACAGACATACACACATACGCACATATGCATTTGACAAAAGCAATAGATAGGAGGGCCAGGAAAGAAAAATAAACATGGAGATGATTTGATTCAGCAGAAAAATTACATTTTTCTGACTTCTTAAAATAAAAGAATTAATAAAAGAGGTGAAAAAAACAAAACGTGGTAGGTGCTTCTCTGCTCTTTGACAGAACATCCCTCAGTATGCAGTGACCCATTATTGCTCAGTCCTCTGATAAATGATAAGGATAAACCAGACTGGGTCATAGATATGTGTGTGTTTTAGCTGCAGGAAGGCCTGTAGGAGTGTGTGTGTGTGTCTGCAGACCGCGACTACAGCGCGTTCAGATGAAGAGGAGCAGGCCCAAGCTGAGCTCTAGGGAGTCCTAACCTACATTCACTAATGGCGGCGGCTGAATCGATGGAGTCGAGTACAGTATCATTGCCACTGTATTTGTCATGATACCGGATCGATTCTCTACTAGTGGTATGGGAATATTTTAGCGGCGTGGGTGTGTGTGGGGGAGTCAGAGGTTGCTAAATTACCTCCAGCATGTGGAACATATGCCCTGATCAGCTTGGACCTCTTCTTCTCATAACCCTTCTGAGTGATGTCCCCTGTGAACAGATAGAGATAGATAGAGAGTGAGCGAGCCAGTGAAGGCTGTGTGGCTGGTTCTCTTGGTTCTTTGTTTTTTTTCTGAAATTTTGTTCACGAAACATGTTTCAGCCGATTTTCTTTAAAGGGGACCTATTATGCTGGCTTCCTCCTCTACATTTTTATTGTTGCACCCTCTCCAGTCGTTCTGCAGGACTCACAGTTCTGGGCCTCCGTGCAGCAACTTTGCACCAAATAAGCTGTTTGATTTCTGTTATTCCAGCTTTCTTCTGATTGGCTGCCCCTCATAAAGACACATTTTGAAAAGCAGGTGGGCCAGAGCTGTATGCCTCACGTGACCATATAAGGAAATTGTCTTTCATTGACATCATACAGAGCCAAGAATAGAAAAAGGGTAAAAATGGTAACATTTTATAACCATTGTGAATAACCAGGAATTTAATAATTTATCATTTATTTAATTAACTAAGTGATTAGTTTGTGTAAACCATCTTTAAATATTGTGTGGATGGTTTTTGTAAAGTTGTATCTAAAATGTATAAATCTTTCTAATTAATAAATGCTGGACAATGCAGATATAATATTAATTTGAGTGGCTTTGAAGTTTAAACTGAAGCTTATAAAATGTGTTTTAAAGAGTGTAAATGTGAGCAGGTAGGATGGAGTGTGTTACCTGGACACCACGGTGTTTACATTGACTTACACTCGCTGGTTAGGTTTAGGACGCGATTGTGGATTGGATATAAATTATGGCATAAAAGCACAATTTATAGTGGCATGCTGAATCCCGGTGTGTGCATTTATACGTGCATTGCTGTGTGTCTGCACTGATCTGAGCTGCTCATGTTGGACGTGGAGCTAATAATTCCTTTCACTGAAACAAAGGAAGAAGAGAAGACTTTAGAACTGAGTCTGTGCACTGACAATCAGAGCCATGAAGAAATGAAACAAATCACCTACGTCTACAGCAGCATAATACTAGCTGTTACACTGCCCGTGCTAGGTACAACTACAGCCTATTACAGGCTGTTTCACAAAGCTATAAGAACACACACTGGGCGCGGCTGCATTGGAGCTGACAAAGACAAAGCTTTCGCTTCCAACAGAAACATCCCAGAAGTGTCTCTCTGCTCAGATGGCCGCAGGTCTGTTTCTGACAGCAGCATGCAGGAACAGGCGTGGAACAGAGCATTTTCAAAATAAGAAACCGACTGAAAGGCTCCTGGTGGGACGGGGTGAAACTCAGTCAGAGGTATGACCCGTCTCACTGCTGCCGCCACACAAGTGATGAGGCCAGCGAGCACCATAATAACACGAATTATTAATAAAACTATTTTAGTTACACAAACTTGTAACTTAAATACTTATAATATTGCTAATGATTAGTTTAAATTATTCATTATAGTTTGTCTGTTGCTGTTACTACAAATGCCATCTTCTAATTAATCTAATTACTGTTACTGTTACCAAAACTGCCCGAGCCCCTGAGCTTTTGGTTTATAGGTACATGCACTGAGCTTATTAATAAACTCTTTAGCCATGCTTAATGTGAGCACGCACCATTGTGACAGTATCTATGGGGCAGAAATGAAGGAAAAGCATAATAGGTCCACTTTTCTGCTGCTCCATATTGGTGTGAAATCCTTGTGTCACCCAGCCTCCGCTGGCTCTCCCAGTCTTTTAATGCTCGTGTCTGACTGTTAATTAAGAACATAAACATAAATAAAACAACATAAAATGAATAATGAATAATGGAAGTGATGAATATGAGAGTAATGTGCAGTTCAGCAGTCATGAGGTTTCTCCCCTCAGTGTACACAGAAGATAATTAGTAAAATGTTAAAGTAGCACTTTTCTTTGTGGCCTCGGTCTCCAGTGTCAGGACATCAGTGCTTTACACAGCACGGGCATCATTCTCCACCTTTTCCTCGTCTTTGCTATCCCTTTGTAGTTTCTGAAGATAAACGGTCACAAGACCAGACATGAAGCTGGGGTCACCGTGAGGAACGACCGCTGAAGGAAACTTCATCTAGGCGTGTGGACCAGTCTACACTCACTGTACTGACACCATGTGTCCAAAATATCAGCAAGGCCATTAAAACACATGAAAGAACCTGCACATTGAATGTGACTCAGGAAGCGCCTCATCCAACAAGCTCTGCACGCATCGTGACCGTCAGGCAGGCAAGGTTTGATTTTTTAATTTCACCTTTGAAGAAGCCTGCAGCAACCAGCACCCTTCAGATACTGCTGCATTCCCACCACGTGGACAGCTTTCCATGTGCTCATCTGGGGTATTAATTACTCAATTATAATAAACGGTTTTTGTTTATGAAAGAGTCAGAAATCCACAGATCCACACTCCATGCCTTATCACAGACCGTGCACGCATGCAGTCAGCCACCATAACAACATACATCAGAAATGTCGACTTCACATAAACTACGTGACACGTGACTAAGTTACACCATCAATATTTGTGTTATGTGACTACATGATGATTTTAAGATTGAGCATGAGTATTAGAGTGGATTGGTGACAGCAGCAGAGACTAATGAATGGACAGGCAGAGGTCAGCGTGGAGGAGCAGTGATGGAGAAACTCATTACAGCCCCTAAGGGAGGTCTTTGCTGCCTAGGCGACCCCCAGCAAAACCCAACACCAGCGCCGATCAATCCCAGCACTCCACGGTCCTCGCTGCAGGGCTAATATGAGCTAATACTTCCTTGTTTGTCCCAATTAAATGCTGTTACACTGGCTCACATCAGTTTGCTAATTATTGACTGTTGTTTGATTGCCACGGAGGCGGGAGCCAAATCAAATCCAGAGAAAAAGATCGCCGTGGGGCTGAAACATCAGTCGCCTTGAAACTTCGAAAATATGACCCTGCAAAAGAAATGAGCTCATCGCTCCACTGACAGCTGCTTTTGTGTCTCAAGGTCATCAAACGTGAAAAAAATCTAAATGTTGTTGGCTGTCTGTCACTATATCAAAGATTTCAGCTAGTCTTTATTTATCCAGCGTCTGATTGGCTGCTCCTGGCAAACAGATGTCTTAAACAGCAGAGAGGTGGGGCTTCTGTGCTCACATCAGCATCCTCTTCTTCCCGGAGCCTGGCTTCAACAACATTCAGTCCCCTCTGAGCTCCAGTGGGCCGCAGCACTAAAATGATTCCCAGTAATAATTTTAAAAAAGCCCCTTCTTTAAGAGTACAGAAACACAAGTTCTTTGTAACAAGTATTCCAACAGATGAACAGCCTTTGAAAAATAAGTGCGACTTCAACAATGTGTCAAGTTTTTCCACTCTCTGTCAAACAGCCGTCATTACCAAAGAAATGCTTCAGTCGCAACTCAAGAAACACGTCCTCTGTAGGTCCTAATCGTTTCTCAGCACAGAGAAGAAGGACTGAAATTGTCTCAGCAGCTTTTACACTTGCATGCAGTCGAGTGAGCCGCCGATGTCTGCACCCTCAGACTTCCCCCGGTGGAAGCAGGGTTATGGTCAAAAACACCCCGTAGTCTGAACGCCCCACTGCACAGCCCTGTGTTGCCCACTGACTTGTCTTTCATTTGAGTTCATATTTACAGCATATTTTACATTCAATAACATCAATGCCATGATATGGACCCAAACGCAGCAGACTGGAGGCAGGTAATCCAGCCCAATATGAGCCTTTACTGAGGCTTATACGAGCACGAAACATACAGCAACCTCTAAATGAAACAGACTCCAGAGCTTGAGGTGCACGGAGAACAAACAGGGCAGGACGCACAAAAGATAAATCGACATGGATGAAAGGGAGCACAACAACCCACCGACAAAAACACAACAAGGCTTCACAATAACGTGAACAAGCAGAGACACAAGCAGAGAGGACACTGAGGGAGGAACCAAATGAAAAAGTACTGAGGGAACGGAAACCCACCTGAGAATAATAAACTCAGAACAGGGTCCAAAAACAGATGGATGACTGGAGGAACGCCAGGACAGCAAAGACCCAAATATCGAGTAACTCAACGAAAGCTACAGTTCAAACACACTACGACGTATGCGAGACCACATTTGGGGGACGGTGCGTTTGCAGCACCAGGAGGGTCCAAACAGTGAAAATGAGCTACAGTGTGTTTATGGGAGTGAAGGGAAATGTCCCCCTGTGCACTGCTGTGGCCCACTGATGTGTTTCTGGACCCACAATGGCGCCCTCTGGTTTCGGGTACACACACGATAAATCACTGCTGATTTTTGCTCTTTTTGTTGGGCTTTTTGACAGCTTGAGAAATGCAGTATATCACCAGGCTTCGTGTCTATCTGAGTGCAAACACATCTATGCTGTCAGAGCTATCGGAGCTAAAGAATCCAACACGTTTCTGCTGTAAAAAGTGAAAATCACGGCGCTGCCAGGAGAGAAGAAGCTCGTTTTTTTTATTCATAAATCTTGCTTCACTAGTTTTATCTGCGGTTGATTTCAAGCTGCTGTTTCTGTAAAAAGTGAATTTATCACACCTGAGTGGAGACTCTACTACTCAATTTACCCAAAGATGAGCTCAGCTGTTTGCACACAGATTTTTTTTTTTACTGGAGTGCATGACTTCAGGGCACAGATGCGCTTGTGCATCTATGAATACAAACAAGTTATGCCTGCAAACAAACATTTATACAGATCGCCCTGCAAAGAGGAAGTGCAGTGCATCCAGTTTCCATAAGAATCACTTCCTAGACAGAGAAACTTATTATGGTGAGCTGCCTCAACAATATATTTCCAGGGAAGTCTCTGGAGGACCACAAATCAGGTCCACTGAGCGCGCTCTGCCTGCTAATTCATTTCCCACAGCTTTATTCATTTTTCTTAAAAGACAACCCAGCGAACGTCCTGACAGCGACATTGTGACCCGGCTAAAAAAACGATCACGGCTTGACAGCAAAAACTGAGGCAAGCTGCCAGAGGGGACATTGTTTCCATGTCCAGTATTGATGCAGTCAGACCCTCTCTTATAAGCCAGAAAATATTGATTACTGCAGTGAAAAGGGCCTTTAATATCTTTGTGTCATACTTTTCAGAAGCAGAGCATTTAGCATGGCATCTTTTATTTTGAAATTTGTGGTTTTGGAGCCATTTTCAATGAAATTATCTGACAGGTAACGCAGGTCCCAGTAAGATACAGGCCATCCAAGGAGCTTCAGGCCTGCAAGAACAGCAGGGTTCTGCTGTTGGTGTTAGCACTGCTAATGCTGGCTACACTCTTCAAACTAAAGCCTCACTAACACAGCCCTAAAGACCAATTAGAAACCTACAGTTGCAAGACAGAAAGGTTTATCTCCCAACCGACTGGCAAGTGGTTGCTGGAGGTTGCAGGCCGTTGCTAGGTGAATTTGGTTGCAAAAAGGGTGCTACACCAATAGCATCCTTGTGATTGCTTTAGTCACAAGCAGATTATGACGGTTGCCCATAGCACAAATTTTACCTTGAAAGCAAAAGGTCTCCATTTCTAGTTTGACTGGCATTTTGGCATCTCCATGCAAACAATGACTGCAGCAATCTGACTGCAACCAAAGCCATTGCAAGGAGGTTTTCTGTGGCGTATCGTATACCTTTTAGTGACCAAAAAGCGACGAGAGACTGCCACCAACCTCCAGCAATCACTCACCAACTGGCCCGGGAATACAGATTTTCCCTAGCAACCTGTGATTGCCGGGGGGTCACCAACTGGTCTCTAGGCCTGCTTGACTGGGGCTTTAGCAATCGATTTCACAGCAACCACATTTTGTCCTAGCGACTGGGGTGGCCAGAGGGTCACTGACCAGTCTCTGAGACCATGTGACTAAGGCCTGAGCTGACATCACGCCCGCTGCATTAAGTCGTGTATATCAGTGACATTAAAAAGGATTTGATTAACAAGGAATGCCACTAACAGTTCCATCGAGCGCCTAAATATACACACAGTATTTGTACGAGCAATGTTTAATCTCATCTATTTTACTGTACTTAATTCCATGGATGCTGAGCTGCATAACATCTGGCTTTGGGCTCTTAGGAGGAGTGCAACATAAATCCAAAAATTCATTGTTTGATCCTGATTTTCTGTGATTTTTTCTTGTTCTTGTAATGAAGTAAAGCCAGAAATTGTAATTAAAATCCACATTTCTAATCTTCCATTCTGGTCGCTCCCAATAAAAATCTGAGCATCTTCAGCTCAGCCTCCTGTCTTTCTGTCAGTGCCACCGTCTCCAAACCATCCATCACAGCAGGGCTCAGTACCAGCTTGGAAACCTTTCCTTTCACTCTTGCTGCTCTCCTTCTGCCACAAATCACCTCCGACACCCATCTCCACCCACTCCCTCCTGCCCGCGCTCTCTTTTTGCCTCTCTTGTGCACTCTCCATGCTAGAAATCTTAATTGAAATTAAAACCAATTAATTGTCTAATTAACACACAAACAGTGGAAAACAAAGAACTGGTGCAGAGCTGTGGTTCTGTGAGCTGGAGCTGCTTCAAAGAAATGTGGCTGAAAACAGATCGATCAATAGATGAATGGACTTTAAACATGTGTGAAGTTTGACCATGGACAGTGGCCCAAACATCTGGGTCCAATCTGCTCATCTGCTCCACACTGTGGTGTGTGTGTGTGTGTGTGTGTTACTGAGGTGTTTTCTCAGCTCGACTGCAGCGTAACAACATTCCTGGTTCGTCTTCTCTCTAATTCACACACACACACACACACACACACACACACGGTCCATGGAGAGACGCCATCTTCCACTTGCAGTGCAGCAGAGCAGGGAGGGAGTTGCCTAGCAACGGTTCTCCTGGAGAAGGCCTGAGACAGCCATCTTGGATTTGGAGCGTCAGATGTGAGAAGTGGGCTAATGATACCTGCCAGGGTGAGTGCATATGTTTGAGTCTGTGAGGTGTGTGTGTGTGTGTGTGTGTGTGTGTGTGTGTGCGTGTGTGTTTAGCAGCCTGTATTGGCAGCCTAATTACTTTCCTCCTTCTCGCCGCTCCCTCTCCTCGCCTGTTTTAATGGCACACAGCTGAGAGAGGATCGATAGCGGCCGGCTGCAGATTGGAGTTTTAATGCTTGCTGAGATATGTAGTGGAAAGGTTCAGCAAAACAAAATCCCCCCAAAAAGCCCTGAAAACTTGTATTATCAAGTTCACCATAAACCTGTGATGCCGTCTGCAGAGAAGACATTGTTCCTGTTTTTAGTTCCCGTCCTTGGATGTTTTCCAACCAACTTCCTCTAAAAAACAATCACCTGAAGCTGCAACAATGTGTAAGAATCATGCCAATCACAAAGAAACTGCTATTATTTCCAATTAATGCTCTGATTCATAACAAGTCCCAAAAGAGAATCTGATTTTTTTAAAATAGAGACAGCAAAGAAAAGCACGAGCTGACAGCCTGCAACCTAAAACTACTCATCACGGAGGTCAAAAAAAGATGCGCATTTAAGGATCTGAAGTAACTCAATCTGGGGCAAACTGGCAATCTATTTGTGAGTTCAATAAAACACTAATAAATAGCACTGACTGCCAAATACGCTGGGATTTTTGCCCTTTCTTGTGTTGAGCTCAAGCAGCCACATCAGTGATTAAAGAAAACAGGCTCAAAAACTGCAGTTCCTCTAATGCCCACAGGAGGCTGGATCCAAATTCAACTCAACCCATAGACTCCCATGTTAAAATGCCCAAATATAATAATCATGTTAACTTTGGCTCCAGAGGAAAACCAACATGATGGCGATGCAGCGCTGCTGCCTCACAGTGAGACGGTCCAGGGTCTGAATCCCAGCGCCTCCTCCCACAGCGTGAACACAGACGTGTTGGGTTAACTGTGATTCTGAATCGGCATGAATCTGTATGATTGTCTTTTTCTGTGAAACCCTGCCTGCCACCTCTCCGGGGTGTGCCCTCCCTCTCACTCAGGTCTGCGATGGGCTCCATGCTAGCTGTTAGTCGGGCCTGACCTCCAGTAACCGGACACGCTGAACCCAACCTCTCGACCGTGTTTGTGCTGTTGATGCTATTTGGAGCATTTTTATTAATGGAGCCTTAATGTGAACTACAGCCCACCTGCTAAGTGTGTGCCTCAGTTTTGTGGGTGAACTTGTGATGATTCATTAGTCTGTTACTAATTAGCTGGCTATGCATCCATACAGTTCATGAATGCAGCTTTCTGACCACATCAGCTGATTAGTGTTATCTGACATCATTCTCTGGTCTAAATATGGCCGCTTCTAGATCCAAAAAAACAAAGCTAAGAAAAAACTAAACCTGCCAACGTTCAGAATAGTCTGTGTCCAACACAGGTTCCATGCAGCATGGACGTGGCCACCACGATGTCACCTATTAGTTAATTATGGTGCAGAAGCCTCGAGCTGTTTCCATTCCCCCGTCTCAGTGTTTTAAATCTGGACGGGAACAGTGAGGCGTGGATGGATGCTCATTGGCTAACAACTTGTGATTGAGAAGTCTTTAGCCAATGAGGCTATCCTGGATATATCCGACTTTCTGACACCGGGAACAACCAAAATTTTCAAAATGAACTTAACATTTTTTCAGTATTACCCGAAATGAGCGACTCAGGTGGTTTCGTTTAAGTCGTTGAGCTTGATGATCTGCAAAATCTCTGTTTCGTGTTAACGTGTGAAGTCTGACTTTGAAGGAAATGCATCTTTGCATCTCTTATGTAAGAGATCCAAAGATCACAGAAACCTAAACACGAGTACGCAGCATGTTTTTTGCTGTAAACTGGCTGCTGCACAGTTCTAGATGCAAAGCAGAGCCCAGGGTCTCTTTATTGGCAGGACTCTCCTCTGCTGTCCTTTTCCTCAACATCCAGCTTTCACTTGATCTCTCTCTTTCTTATCACATAATCATAAACAGCCAGTCCACCCACAAAGCCACCATGGTAACCAAATCTACCTCCAGCAGGCACACACAAACACACACATAAATGGAGGCTGAAACATGCGTCATGCTTTGGGGACCTTGGGCTGTCACACTCACATGCAGGGACCCGTGTGGATGGCGGGGCGTCCTCTGGCTTTACAATTTGTGTGTCCACAGCAGAGCCAGGGGCGACACACACACACACACACACACATTTATACAGTATATATCTAAATAT
>VUQK01039991.1:0-19719 GCA_015106715.1 Bujurquina vittata
CTGTAGGGGGAAAAAAAAGGGGGGGGGGGGGGGGCTAATGTAGTACTAGAAAGGTGTACCAGAAGTTGCCAAACAAGCACGAATACACTACAAAGGCCAATCTTTTCATATTTTATGTTGTGATTGTCACCGTGCTGTTGGCAAAGCAAGGACACTGATTTCAAACTCATCAAACTTCTGAAAGACAAAGCTCTCAGAGTCAGTGCCAGCAGCGTGATTCATTCTTAATCATTCGCCGTGACAGAGACTCACGAGTAGGAGCTAAGTTAGGCTTTGGGTGCATTTCATAGCAGAATAAATGAGAACTACAGGCGCGTATAATGTGAGGAAAAGTACACAGATGTATTTGGTAGCACATTTATTTTGACACAAAATCCACAGTTTTTGTTGAATAAGAGTTAAGAAGATGTCTGTGTCCAATATGGCAGAATCCCAATGATGACCAGTGAAATGGAGGAAAGCTAAATACAACCCCACCTTGTGCAAAAACAAAAGAAAGAAAGAAAAAAAACAAACATGTGCAACATGTGTGCAATCCGACACAACAAACTTGAGAGCATCTCATTGAGTATGCATCAGAAATCTCTGAATCCCTTATACAACAAGATACAAAATCAGCTCGATATTCATGATGACACAAAACCGTTTTGGCATTTATATCAACGATTATCATGTTAACATTATACTCAACATTATCCTCACAATAAGCGACAATGATTTTTTTAACAAGAAAACAGCACGATTACCCTCACACATACGTACGACACGCTGAAGAGCTGCAGGTAGACTTGCACAAAGATACCTTCAAAGTACACCACATGTTGTAGTAATATTAATCTGAACTAATCCTTGTACAGTCACATATGCATACTGCTATATATTCTGCTGTCTCATAGCTGCAGGAGTAAAAGGAGACAGTCTTGAGTTATCCTGAATCAAAAGGATCAGATGATTTGCTTTTTTTTCCTGGCAAAGTGTTCCAACGGCTGTACCAATGTAAGATTTTGTTTTTATTATTATTATTCGATTCTTTAACTTTTTGGCATTACAAAATAAAATCAGTACAAATATAGAGTTGATACTATCTTCAGAAGGAGAAGTGAACAGTCCTTTACAGTCAAAACTCGAGCGAGGTAACAGTCTTATATCAGGCCTTGGCCAAAAAGTAGTAATGAAGGTAAAATCTGGGCCTTTTTCTCCATACGTATTGGCTGCTGACAAGGTGAAACAAATCCAACTGGTCCTATTTACACTGAAGTCACATGAAAGAAGGACTCGAGATACAATAAGCCCGAGTGTGTGCCTCTTATGTTTTACCATTTTGATCAATTTCAGTCACACAATTAAATATCCATCCATTTTCTACCACGTTTGGGTCGCAGGGGCAGCAGCCTAAGCAGCGATGGCCTGACCTTCCTCTCCACAGCCACCTGCTCCAGCTCATCTGAGGAAACAGTGAGGCATTCCCAGGCCAGCAGAGAGATGTAATCTCTCCAGTGTGGCCTGGTCCTACCCCACGGACTCCCCCCGGTGGGACATGCCCGGCTCCTTTCGATGTGGAGCCCTCCCAAACAACTGAACTAAATATCTATGTTAAAAAGAAATTGATTACATGGAATAACCCACACATTAACATTGTGTTTTTGTTAATATTTTCTAAACTGGCAGCGCCTCACAGCAAGAAGGTCCTGGGTTCAAATCCAGGCTGAGGGCCGTTTTCTGTGGAGTTTGCATGTTCCCCCTGTGCTTACGTGGGTTTTCTCCAGCTTTCTCCCACAATCCAAAAATCACTGGCCGTAGGTGTGAATGTGAGGCCGGCAGACTGACAGCCCATTCAGAGTGTACCCTGCCTTTTGCCTTATGACAGCTGGGATAAGCTCCAGTGTGACCAATACCCAAGGAGAAGCAGCAATTCTTTTGAACTGATGACCGACAAATGGACGACCGATGCCTCGCCGGGGCGTGAGCTCACCGGTCCCTTGGCCAGAGGAGATAAAAATCAATACAAAACATTGCTGTTTAGTTCAGTAACATGCGTGACACACACTGGGGCTATAAAATACAACCAGATGATCTAAGTTTGCACTTAAACCAAAGGCATTTCAAACTGCTGTGTTTGTACAATCGAGGGCCTCTGCCCGGCACAGCTCACGGATGAATCATAAAGAGGTAAATGTCATTTCAGTTCATTTCATTTCCTGTCAACCAGCGTAAACTAGAATAAGGAAAAAGAACATGTGGATACTATTGCTAAATACTATTTTTGCAAGTCTCACGTGTACCGTCAGTATTTTAAAAAGAGACTGCTAAGTACCATTAGAAAACATTTTCCCTATTTGATTAACAGCTATTCACAATTTAAATAGAACACGCGAGCACGCTCGGATATTACCGGGAAACTATAGATCCCTAAGAGAAAATCCTTTTTCATCTAGGCACTATTGATCACCAATACACATTATCTAGAACTAATGAAAACAAAAAAGAAATGCAAGGCTGCAAAAAAGCTTTTCCGCTGATATGTCCAGAGGATGAATGATCTCTGTCAGACCATCGGTCCCCCTGTTGGACATCAGCGAATCACTGCACAGGAGCTTTGAAGATGATCTCCAAGAGATCTGAAGGTACAAAGATTTTTTTTTTTAAAGAGTGAACTGTGCTAAAGATCTCTGTCCACACAACTATAAATCAATCAAAAGCTTTGCCTTTCGGCATTAAACAACTAGGGACACGTCAAAGTGGCCTCCAGTCAGTGAACTCCAGAGACACTTGTCTCATAATAACTACTACAAGCACGACAAACATGTGGAACTTGCGTTTTGAGACATCCTCTGTTCCTTCTTGAGCACATTTACAACAGAAAACGTGTGCTATTCCTGCCAGGTGACCACGGCAGGCTAACTTAGTCCTTGGATGTACAGAGCTTCAATCAAGAGTATCCCGCTCTTTAGAAACATACACTGGATTTCAACAAATCACCAACCAGGAGGCATTTAGAGAAAAGCAGTCCGACTCTGAGAAGTGATGACATGTTAAGTCACAGCGATAGTAAAAAATAAAAAAAGAAAGGAGCGTCCGTTCTGTGACTTTAGATGCTCACTTCATATATTTACACCTTTGATATTTAACAGTTATCACTCAACACAAACGGGCATTATAATGGGCACTTCTTTTCAAAGAGACTTCTCAAAAAGCCCACACCTACAGATTAGATTGCCATGCTGCAGCGCTGGACACTGTTTTTGTTTATTTATTTATTTATTTATTTTAAAAAAGGCTTTCAGTCAAGCATCATGCTATAAAAATCTTCAAAAAACAGTTTGAGCGTTCTTTTTGTTGTTGTTGTTGTTGTTGTTGCAATGCATAACCTTTTACATTCATTATCAGTTTAGGCTTAAAGTGTGCGCCTTGTAAAAACTCAACACCAGGATTCAGAACAACATTGCCTTGCAAAAGTGGCAACGATCAACCGGGAGCACGTTAAAACGCACTCAATCCAAAGACAAACAGTTGGATAATTATACAGTCTACTCGTGTAACAGTCTGAAACAATAATTATAATTATAATATCATAGTAAAGCTTTGCCACCTGCACTTTTAATCAAAGGCCCCCCCTTTTTTTATTAAGGGGGCAACATAAGACACAATGTATAGAACACTGACCCACTGAATCAATCTATGATATGGGAAGTAGGCTCACATAAAAAAAATTAAAGATCCTACTGATTGCTCCATAATGTTTAAGTGGCTAAAAAGATTTTAAAAAGAACATTTTAATTTAAAATGCATGAATTAGACAAATATTCCTTCTGTCCTGACCCACAGCTACTGATACAAGCTCCACTTCAGAGCTAAAAATGCTGCTTTGTTGCATCATACAGAGAAACATGAAACAAAAAGTCTAACAGTGGATTTGGTTAGCATGCAGTGCATGACAGATTTTTTTTTCAATGTGACGTTTATAATAGTGGTACAAACAAGAAAAGGGCAGAGGAAGGGCAATTATTTTTAAGTACTTTTGAGCAATTTGCAGAGAAACAAATACCACTGCAAACCAAAATGATTGACTATAAATAATGAGAACTCTGAGGTTCTGGGTTCTCAAAATAAAATGCAGAGACCCCAAAAGCCTCCATTACTCATCTGACCTGATAGCTTTCAGTCATTTCGGTTTTGATCTATAGACAGGTGACAAATTAAAGGAAAACCCAGCACCCTCTGTTATCCTTTGGGAGCAAGTGCTGGTATAGTTCACTTGTCCGCTTGATACAGCAGTCTCTTCCAGGATGTCCCCATCCACAAAGCGGTTCATCAGAGGTCACTGGACGGTTGGATGAGTAAGAAAATTATGTCAATAATTTGCTATGGCCTTTGCAGTCACCTGATCTCAGCTCAGTTAAACACCAATGGAAGATTTTGGAGATGTGTTAGACATTTTCTTTTTATAAATCGTGTGCCATCCCTTCAGTAGTTTTACAGAGAAGGAGCACTGAAGCTGTTCTGGCAGACCAAACCTTTACCAAGACAGTTTACTTTTTTCCTTTAATTCATCATTCATCTGCATAAGAATGCCAGCGCACTTCCCCTACTTTCCATGGCTGTTAACTTACAAGGTCTCCACAGTGATGATGGCCTCGCTTGTATTGATGATGAAACTGGAAGGGGAGGAGTTGTGGCCATGCTGCTCGACGCAGTCGTCCAGTAGAGGAGAGTGTGCAGCGACCTTCTTACTGTGGGAACAGTCCACGCTGTCCTGCAGCATATCTGCCTTCTCCCTTTCCTTCACAACATCTTTCCCTCCCTTATCAGAGTGCCGCTTTTTTGGTTCCTCATCCTCTTGCTGCCCTCTTTTCACGTGGCAGCGGCACACCTCGATACCCGAGTCGCCTGTTAGCCGTCGATGGCGGAAATGATCCTCCTCATCGTCTTCGTCCTCCTCCTCCTCCTCTTCTTCTTTTTCACTTTTTTGCTCTTCGTTCCTGTTACAATGCATGGAAACAGCCACATCGGATAAAAGGAGAGCCTGTTTAGGGGGTGAGAGCAGGGGCCTGGCGTTTGGATCTGGAGGCGACATCTCTTCCTTCACTCGCTGAAGAGCCATGGCTCCAAGTGGATCTGACGGGACACAAGGATGGACTTGACCAGCAGGAATAGAAGATAACAGCGCAAGGGGAGAAAGCGGGAGGCGAGAGGAGTGTGAAGGGCGAGAGTGTAAAGTGAGAGAAAGTGGATGAGAGGCAGGTGCGACTCCTTCACTGCCATTAGAGGAGCATCTCTGTACCGGTATGACATCTGGAGTGGCCACAGGTATAACATCAGGTGGAACCTGTGAGGGTGGGGATGGTGTCAGCGTGAAGGGGACCCCAACCCTTTGCACAATGGCTAGATCCCCCCCAGTTTCACTGGGTGTGGAGATGTGGCTACTGTCGTACGTTTCATCCGTCACCTGGACAGAGAAGGAGGTGCTGGATGGGGAGGTGAGGGAGCAGGACTCACAAGAGCAGCTGGTGTAGTTATCAGAGCTCTGGGAGGAGGTCATACCACTGGGACCAGGGCCAAGGTAGGGAGGGCAGGGGTGACGGTGGTGGTGATGATGGGGGTAAGAGGAGCTAGGACCCGCCGTGGTACCTCCCTGCAGTGCAAAGATGGAGCTGTAAGGCGGAGGAGGGGTGCTGGGCTGCGCAACAACCTCCTCATAAGAGGGCAACTTGAAGGAAGCCAGAAAACCTGTGATGGAGGAAATATAATACATACACGTGTCAACAAATCACCAAAAGAAACGTGAAGAGATCAGACAGCCGCAAGTTCAGCTCCAGGTTACTGTCTACATGTAAATCAAATTTCACATGGGGTTGTGCCTCTTTCGTGTTGCATGATGAGCTCATTTGTACTCCCCTCTGCAGAGTCAAAGCTTCCTGTTTCCACATGCTGAGGGTGGTACACTGGTGAAGTTGTAAGTGATGGTGCTTCACAGGGAGAATGTTATGGGTGAGGATCTGCTGGTATCATGTTTCTTGGGTTTGTTGTTATTTTTGGAATTTATCCAAAATATCTAATTTAAAATGTATCCAAAAATATCTAACATACTTATTCATTTCTGTTTTATGTCAGAGAGTACTTCTGAATTCTAGTGTTTGATAATTTGATTTATATATTTTCTAGGTTTAGTTGTGAGTTCCTGGTTTGAAGAGTTTTAGTTTTTGTGTTTCTTTGAGTTTTGGTTTCTGTATTGGGTTTATTATTCCAGCCTCCTCAGTGCTCCTTTTGTATATTGTGCTTTAAAGGGAGCTTCTTGTCACCATCTTTAATCGTTTTCTTTTGAGTTATTTCAGGTTTCTTGGATAGTTAGTTGCCTCTTGTGTTTTACTCCCCTCCTGTGATTATCCTTATTACTTTCAGCAGTGCCTTATTCTCCACCTGTCTTACACTTCCTGTATCAACCTTCTATTTTTAAATAGTTCTGTCGTCCTTAAAGTCTGCTGTTATCCCTCATATTTTCCCTTGAATGTTTCCGTGCTTTATTTTACTTCTGGACTATTCATCTTTTGTGTTGCCACATCTGGACTCAGCTTTATAATAAAACTTGCTTTTTGTTCTACTCTACATTTGAGTCGCGCAGCTCATTGTCTGATATGTTGAGGAGCAAGAGTACCCTCTGATATTTCTATCAATAATGGTAAGCATAAATGGATGTGGCTACAGTATATGAGGTAAAATGAGGCCCTAATGGGGTAAATGTGACAGGCTGACTGGCCAGGTTGCAAAACAGTTTTTGCCAGTTCCACTTTATGAATAAGAAACTGTTCAATAAACTACATTTTTCATAGATAGATTTCAGTGATATTTGCAGATAGTGAATTTATTTAACAAGCATTGGAAAAACATTGGAAAGTTTGATTCTTCTGATTGCATCTTTGCTCGGATGGCCGGGATTCTTCAGTCTGAGTCTTCAGCTGGCTTTTCCTGTGCTGCATCACATATTGGTAATATGCAAACACACTGATCTGCACACCAAAAAGCTTCTATATAGGTATTAAATTCAAAGCACGGGTCTCTTTCGCCATTTTAAATAAGCACAGTCCCTATAACAAAACACCCTTTACATATCTCTACTGCATGCAGTGGAAGCATTTACTACTTTATTTCTTTCATACGGTCACTGTTTACAGACCTGTTTAGATGTATCTAAATGTAGCCAGATTTCTATTTCCTCAGAAATAGCAGTGCAAAGAAATAATGCACGCAAAGTCTGTGGAATTGTTTTGGTTTAGTATACGAGCGCTACAGCGTGTGTGATTTAAAATGAAGTGAACATACTGAGGTCCAGCATTGAAGAAGGGTAGTTACAAGCTCCATTGTAAGCGATCAGATTGATTTCTCTCTGCCTCTGCTGCTGCTGAATCCTCAGCTTGGCCCGGCGGTGGCGGTAAGCACAGAAACAGCTGAAGAGGATCAGCACTGTCCACAAGAGCCAGAACCCTGCAGAAAACAGGAAATGATAAAAATAAAGAAATAATAAAAGAAAAAGCAGTAACCTCCTGGTTATCTGAATGTCATCTCAGACCTACTTTGCTTACATGGAGGTTCTTTTTTCCCCTCCCAAAGAACACACAGAGACCTGAAGTGAATGCATTTTTTCAGACAACTGGCCTAAAGCAGGCAATTCAGCACATTATAACATACTTAAAGATTATTTTAAACATTGAGTGTTAGTAGATTACAAGACCAAAACTCCAGAGCTACAAATGAGCCTTATAGGAGACTCTTAATGCTTCCTAGCAGGGTTGAATAATAAATGATGAACGCAGCTATTAAATCTGAACCCTTTCCTCAGTGGCACAGCAGTGGAGAAGAAGCAGTCAGTTGACTCACACCAGAGTTCATAGTAGTAGGTACAGCAGCCCGTCTCCCCGCAGCAATGTCCCGTTTCACACAGGTAACCTGGACTGTTGTTCACTCCAGGACAGGGCTTAGTATACTTAACCAGCTAGAAGACCAAACACAACATCACAACGTAACCATGGTGGATATATTCTCATTGCAGCAGGTTTCGGCCATACAAAACCTGTGCATCCACATAAACCTTTGATCTGAGACAGGTGACATTATCGCCATCTTTCTGTGACCTTCTGTAATCATCTAGCTGAATATCCAAACTCAACTTGCTTCCTTTTGCAATGTAAATGTATCCCCAGGAAACACTAGTATATACCAAAATATTAGAATATAGTGAAAAAGATTTTCTTCAATCAAAAAGGTAAACATTCATTATCTATGTTCATTAAATGTAAAATAAACCCTTTATATGTTTGAACTTTGATGATATCTGATAAAATCAGAAATCTATTGAGCTTGAGTAAATTATTATTCAAATAGTATTAATACAGTGTATGTCTCGATCTAGTTCAGTAAACACAACTACAATCATGCGGAAGACTGGATTTGACAGGTGTCCAGATGATGATCACTGAAAGCCTCAAAAAGGAGGGTAAGGTCAGTGCTGAAAAGGGTGGCTGTTCACAGAAGCAAATAATGGAAAGTAGAAAAGAAAAGTGTGGTAGGAAAAAAAGGCAGAAGCAACAAGGATGGCAGCAACCATGAGAGGACTGTTAAGAAAAGCCTATTCAAGAACTCAAGAGAGCTTCACAGGGAGTGAATTGAGGCTGGAGTTAGTGCATCAAGAGCCACCACACACAGACATCTTCAGGAAAGATGTTACAAATGTTACAGTCCTAAAATCAAACCACACCTGAACCAGAGACAATGTCAGAAGCATCTTATCTGGGCTAAGGAGAACAGGAACTGTACTGTTGCTCAGTGGCCCAAAGTCCTTTTTTCAGATTGAAAATATTTTTGCATTTCATTTGGAAATCAGGGTCCTAGAGTCTGGAAGAAGAGTGGAGAAGCACATAATCCAAGCTGTTTCAAGTTTATTGTAAAATCTCTAAAGTCTGTGACGATTTGGGATGACATATTATCTGCTGGTGTTGTTGGTGGTTGGTCCAACAAGTTTTATCAAGGTCAAGGTCAGAAATACAGACAAGCTGAAGGCCATTATTAAAGAAAAGCTGATCATCTCCATGCCGTGCTGCACTGATGCAGTAATTTGTGGTCAAGGACTGAGTATTTAATGTATAAATTAACATATTTTTCAGAAGCTCCACATTTTAACATGTTAATCATTTTTGATAGATCTTAGGAATTTTCTAATAATCTGAGGCACTGTATTCCTGATTTCCATGACCTACAAGCCTGAAATATTTCACTTTACCTGTAATGAATATGAAATGTGTGAAAGTTTACCTTTTTGAATTGATTGGTCATACAGGTGAAACATCTTCACGAACCAAAAAGAAGTCCAGCTGCCTTCAGTTCACACACTTAAAACTATCATGACCTGGATGACTGAGAACGTGTTTTAAAACTGACTTGTCCAAATTTTTTGGCTACCACAGCAAAAAATTAATTTGCATTCATAAATTAGATGGCACTTATTTGCAAACCTTAGACAATTTCTCTCAGAGTGATTGCAGTCAGTCCAAGTCAGACTGTTTGCTGAAAGGTTGCCTCCTATCAGGTGACCTGTTCAATCGCCTTGCGATGAAACGTGGTTGTGAGTGTGCAACACCCTCAAGGTCTGGGCAACCATTGACTAGGCAAGCCACAAGTTGCAATCAGCCACAGAATATGATACATTCAATACAATCACACCACACCATGTAAGCTAAAATTGCATAAACTGTTTTTGATATGTGTATATAGTGTTTCTGATGTGTGTAAATGTATGTATACGTAGATATCTTATGTATATAGCGCTTTTTCTATTCTATTTTATTTCCATTTATCTATTTTATTTCTATTTATTTTATTTTCTATTTTATTCCATCTTTTCTATCCTTGTATGCTGTGCTTTCTGAGCCGCTGTAATGCGCAAATTTCCCTGTTGTGGGATCATTAAAGTCTTATCTTATCTTATCTTATCTTATCTTATCTTATCTTATCTTATCTTATCTTATCTTATCTTATCTTATCTTATCTTATCTTATCTTATCTTATCTTATCAATCACTGAATTTTTCTACGGATGCAAGGAGGCTGCTGTCTAATTTTTACTCATGTGACCGAGCCATTCGCTTGTCCTGAAGTAGGAGGCAGCTTTGATCCTGGTGTATGAGATAAGCCCTCTTGTTAATAGTATTCCCAGAGTATTTAAAATTCAATTAATAAAAAAACATCAGTATTTGGTGCCTTTATATAGATACAATATTGCCAAGAAAAATATTGTGATACTATGCTCTAAATCCCCCCCACCCCACCCCACCCCTATTATAAAATAACATTTACTTTAATTTAGAGATGCTTCCTTTCTTCCCACAGTCCAGAAATGCAGTTACTGGGGTAAGTTGGGGTTGAGGTAAATTGATGATTCTAAATTGCCCATAGGTGTGAATGTGAGTGTGAATTGTTAAAATTCCATTTTCTTTGTTTGTACTGGCAACATTTAAGAGTGGTACAGGTATATGGGTATTCTAAAAATACCCCATTATAATTTGCATCCAAATATCATGTCACATTTGACCTCTGATCTAAGTTTTACATTTCACATCTTCCTTTCTTTCAAGTGTCCCCAAAATGTGTATCTTTAAAGAATGTATTGAGAAACAGAGAAAGAGCTGCGTAGTTCGTTAGAAATATACTGTAGTATAACATATAGTAAACTCAAGTCATGTCCAGTTATTTACAAATCAATACCTACTATGACATAATGTTTGTAACCAAAGTAAACACCGGTCACGTTACCCTGCTCTGATTGTTACTGCACTACAAATTTCTTAAAGTACATTTAAAAAGAACAAAGAAAACAAAATGAATATATACAAACTTAAAAGTATTAATAATTAAAACAAATTTTATGTACCTGAAACCCTAGAACCAAAACAATGAGTTGAAGGATTTCCAAAATTATTATTAGGTGAAATGACTCAAGTATTGTGACCACTCTCATATTAAACCGCAAACATTTGTTTCATGGTTAGCAGAAAATTATTAATTATTGCATCTGTAATCTTAATTTCAAGTGTTTGTTCATTAGCAGCTACAGGTAAAAAAGTTTTTATTAAAAAAAAGGCTCCTACCGTATTAAATGTGTTCCTTTTAATCGCTTTCACAGGCACCTATAATGAGAAAAGAAAGACAATAAGCAAGTGTAAATCCAAACATTTAAAATGTACACAAAAATGTCACAAAAAGCCAGTAATTTCAAAGATTGTATGATATCATGATCTAGATGAGCTCAGGCTCTTAAGCAAAAACCATAAACCACACTAATAAAGCGCAGAAGAGAGGTTGCTAAATCTGTCGTGTGCATAGTTACCACACAAGATCCAAGTGCTAACAAATAATTATGCATTACCATAGCAACCACTGAGGAAAAGGCTCTGAGGCCTTTTTACCCATGTGGACAATATTTAGTTGTGGTTAAAAGGTTGAGCTCCCTACCGTAGCTTCTTCGGTTACATCCAGACCTTGCAGGGACATAGTCATCTGACAAAAGGTAGAAGGAGAGAAAAAAATGATGTGCTGTTATTACAGCAATCTAAGCACATAAAAATAGCCACTAAAGACCCATTTTCCATTAAGACGCCAGTGGCAACTACCCCCCTAGCTTTTCAAGGAGAAAGAAGGGAAGGTTAATCACTTTTTAACAAAAGCTATGTAGCAGGCAGATGTTGGTACAACCTGTTAGTTAACCATTAGATTTATAGAACATGCATTAAAAAAAACCAAACAAACACCCTAGATTTTGGTTTGTATGCCCCAGTGATTCCAGGAGCCAATGTGTTGTCTGGGGGTTTGTCTCTCTGGTAGGGTCTCCCATGGCAAATTGTCTGGCTCCTCACCCATGATCAAAAAGGCCAAGCAGAATGCAGCTCAGGTAGTGGTCAAAGCAAAAACTCGGGTATGGGAGGTGTTCAGTGAGGCCATGGAAAAAGACTTTCAGATGGCCTGGAAGCAATTCTGGCAAACCGTCAGGTGACTCGGGAGAGGAAAGCGGTGATCTACTCACACGGTTTATAGTGCGGGTGGGGCGCTGCTGACTTCAACTGAGGCTACAGTCGGGTGGTAAAAGGAATACTTCGAGGACCTAGTTAATTCCACTGACACACCTTCTGTAGTGAAAGCAGAGTCTGGGACGATCGGGACAACTTGCCCATCACTGGAGGTGAGGTCACTGAGGTGGTTAAACAACTCCTTGGTGTCAGGGCCCCTGAGGTGGACGAGATTCGCCCTGAGTTCCTGAAGGCTCCGGATGTTGTAGGGCTATAGTGGTTAACACTTCTCTGCAATGTCATGTGGAGATCTGGGGCGGTGCCACTGGATTAGCAGATTGGGGTGGTGGTCCCCATCTTTGAGAAGGGGGACCAGAGGGTGAGCTCCAACTATCAGTGGATCACACTCCTCAGCCTCCCCAGTAAGGTCTATGCCAGAGTGCTGGGAAGAAGGGTCCATGTGTTAGTCGAACCTAAGATTCAAGAGGAACAATATGGTTTCCATCCTGGTCGCGGAATGCTGGATCCGTTAGATCCTTTCAAGGATATTCGAGTGGACGTGGGAGTTTGCCCGACCAGTCTACGTGTGTTTTGTGGACTTGGAGAAGGCATTAGTCCCTCAGGGTAACCTGTGGGGGTTGCTACAGGAGTTTCAGTCCCTGTACAACCACAGCAAGTCAGACTCATTTCCTTTGGGTGTTGGGCTCTTTGCTCTTTGAGCCCTTTGTCACCGATTCCGTTCATAATTTTTATGGACAGAATTTATAAGCATTGCCAAGTGGAAGAAGATTTCAGCCTTTGTGGCCTCAGAATCTCATCTCTGCTTTTTGTTGATGACGAGGTCCTCTTGGCTTCAACAGGCTGTGGCCTCCAGCTCACAGTGGAATGGTTCACGGCCAAGCGTAAAGCGGCTGGCATGAGAATTAGCCGCTCTAAGTCTGAGGCCACGCCGGAAAAGGGTGAAGTGCCCACTCTGGCTCAGGGATGAGTTGCTGCTCCAAGTGGAGGAGTTTAAGTATCTTGGGGTCTTGTTCACGAGCGACGGGAGAAGGGAGGGGTAGATTAACAGACGGACTGGGGCTGTAGCTGCAGTGACGCAGGCACTGCACTGGTCCGTCATGGTGTAGAGGGAGCTGAGTGTGAAAGCAAAGCTGTCGAATTTCCAGTTAATCTACATCCCTACCCTGAGAGCTTTTGGTAGTGACTGAAAGAACAAGATCGCGAATACAAGCGGCAAAAAATGAGCATCCTCAGTAGAGTGGCGGGCCTCTCCCTTAGCAATAGGGTGAAGAGTGCAGCCATTTCGGAAGGGGCTCAAAGTAGAGCCACTGCTCCTCCACAATGAAAGGAGCCAGTTGAGGTGGTTTGGTGTAAAGAGGCAAAAGTGTTATTGCCTTAAAACCCATGGACAAAACGTTATGATTTCTGTCTCAATATCATCTCCAGTAGAAGCTAACACTATATGTACATTTATGGTTAAGGTAAATGTCAAGCAGGCTTGCTGAGAATAAAAGGAAAAAATGCCTGTGTGTGTGTGTGTGTGTGTGTGTGCGCGCGCGCACTGGATGTGGGGCCACTGTAGGAACAATGTGAGAGCACTGGTGGGGTTTGCTGCACACCAAAACCTGGAGCCTAGCAAACGAGACCTCTTTTGTTAACAAATGGATGCCAGTTGTGTGTTCAGCATAGAAAACAATGTTGGTCACAATCTGCATTGTTTGTGTGTGTACAGTGCACACATGCCTGTGCAGAAGCAGCTACTGTATTACCAGGGTCAGAATCACCTCTGTTGTCTATTTACAGTCACAACAGCCAGCAAGCTAAACTTTCATAAATGATCTAACTCCATATGCCACTCTGACAGTAAACCAGTGACAGCAGAAGATATTTAGCCAACAGACACTTAAATTTACAGTTTTTTTGCTATACTGTAGTACATTTGTACTATACAGTACACACTCACCCATTCATATAGATGGGCGAGTGTGTCCAAACATTTGACTCGTACTGTATATTGCACACAAGTTTGCATTAGTGCACAGTATATACTTGTAACCACCTGATGCACCCGCATGGCATTAACATTGCATCACAAAACATTTTATGACACTGGTGTAAGACTATAAACTAAACAAGGACAGACAGCCTCCTAACAAGTAACTGACACTGTAGCAGGTACAGGAAACAATATATAACTCACTTTTTTCTTGTTAGAAATTGGTGTGGTTGCAAGTAGAAATATGTGGCAATGATCACATCAGCTTTCAATGAAGTGCTTTTATGGAAAGGTTAACATTTCCATAAAAAAGCCCACAATCTGGAATCTAATCTTGATGTACCAACCAGGCAAAATCTTTGCCTCCACATGTTCAAATTTCAATGTCATTTTGATTTTCAATTTTACCTATACAGTGCCAGTAGAGAGAGTGTCTGTCTCCTAAATCCAAATTGGGAGCTGGTTCCACAGTTCCACAGGAGAGAGACTTGATAGCTGAAGGCTCTGCCTCCCATTCTACTTTTAGAAACTCTAGGAACCACAATTGAGTCTGCAGTCTGAAAGCGAAGTGCTCTGTTGAGATGAAATGATACTATGAGGTCTAAAAGAGCAAAATCTTTGCCTCCACATGTTCAAATTTCAAAGTCCTTTTCATTTTTAATTTTACCTATACAGTGCCAGTTCACAGTAACAGTGGTCTCAAGGTGCTTAATGTTGTAAGCCAGAGAGCCTTCATTATTAGTAAGATAACGCCAACAATCAGGCAATCCATGATGTGCAAGCATTTGGTGACAGTGAGAAGGAAGAACCCCCTTTTAACAGAAAGAGAGCTCCAGCAGAAGCACACTCAGTAAGGGGCAGCCATCTACTGTGATCAGTTTGGAGAGGAAAGAGAAAAAAGGGGAGCACAGGGAGCCTACAAACAGCAAACAGGACAATAAACTATAAGAGGGAGTAAACAAAGGTTTATGACATACAGTAGTGGTGTATAAATACATGGCGAGTGGAAGAGGAGTGCTCAGTGGGAAGTCTCAGCCCGAAGCCTAGAATATATTTTCTGTGTCTCTTTCTGTGCGCTTGGGTCCAAATGACATAAATTTCATCATAAAACAGTCAGTGCAAGGGTCTGTGTGGATGTCTGTGTGCATGCATGTTTTTTTTGTTTTGTTTGTTTGCTTTTTTTAACCATACAGACCTGTCCACAGAAATTACATTGTAATATATCAACTACTTATGCACCCCAGGCAGGAGACTTTAAGGGAGTGCTGGGTCACCACCTGTCTGTGTCTGCAGTGAAGTATAAATTTAGGCTCAAGTCTATTGCGACATAACTAAGAGACAGCTGAGGGTCACCTCATCTGAGCCTAACTATAGGCTTTACCAAAAAGGAAAGTTTTAAGCATAAAAAAGTAGAGAGGGTGTCTGTCTCCTAAATCCAAATTGGGAGCTGGTTCCACAGTTCCACAGGAGAGAGACCTGATAGCTGAAGGCTCTGCCTACCATTCTACTTTTAGAAACTCTAGGAACCACAAGTGAGTCTGCAGTCTGAGAGCAAAGTGCTCTGATGAAATAAAATGATACTATGAGGTCTTAAAGACATAATAGTAAAAAAGAAGGATTTTAAATTGAATTCTTTATTTAAATTCTTTTATCTGTTACTCATTCTGGATAAGAGAGATTCTGCTGTATGTTTTGTACTGCTGCATATGCCAGTGGCAGTTATAACCTCATCTGGGTACTTAGCCCATAGTTATGGAGAACACAAGAGTCAAGAGAGGAAATATTCTGCCATAAATAACATCAGGATGAGTTCCTATGTGCTTCCTGAGAGGTAAGCCCACAACATGGCATTTAAGTATGAAGAGAAGTCATTCAGGCTTCCTCAGATACCGCAGACTAACCACAAATGACTTCCACCCAGGTCTCTAGCTTTACTTACAAAAAATCTCCAGAAGAACTGAGAGGAAAATGAGTGAATTGAATTTGAAAGGAAATTGCAAGGAAGAAAACAAAATGCTCCTGCTCCAAGTGTGTGAAAATGTCATCCTTTTGCTTTCAAATGCTTTCTTAGCAAAGTCAACCAGTGACAAAGTAAAAGTTTCCTGTTTATGATCCTCAGAGCAGGAAGAACATTCAGGAGGCTCGAATGTTATCCACAAATATTTACTGCAGCAAGCTCAACCAAGAAGAACAGATTGCAACAACACAGGTCAACATGTGAAGCCACTATCCATTCTGGCAATGCAACACATTTCCACAAAACGAGCCATTCATGTGTACCGCACTCTCAAAATACAGACAATGACATATATTGAAGCTATAGATGAGTTTTTCTTAATTTTATTATTTACTAAATTAGACAAAGATCACCTGAGTAAAGAAAGAATAAAGAACTGCAGGCCTCACTTAACCTCATGACGCATTCACTCAATATTCTGTGGACTGACAAAAGAAAAGTTGAAACTTTTTGGCACGTTTGTGTCCCGTCCCATTTAGAATAAAACTAACATAGAATTTAATAAAAAGAACACATCATACCAACAGACAAAAATTATGGTCTGGGGCTATTATCCTGCTTCAGGACCTGGAAGACTTGCTGTAATTGATGGAAGCATAAATTCTTCTCTCTACCAGAAAATCCTGAAGGAGCGCGTCCGGAAGCTCAAGCTCACTTGGGTTACGCAGCAGAACAATGATCCAAAGAATACCAGCAAGTCCCACTCTGAATGGCTCAAAAAAAGGTTTTGGAGTGGTCAATTCAAAGTCTGGACTTAAATCTAATTTAGATGCTTTGGTATGACATCAAACAGGGTGTTCATGCTCCAAAACCCTCCAATGTGGATGGATTAAAACACTTCTGTAAACACAAGTGGGCCAAAATTCCTCCACAGCGATGTACTGTATAAGACTCACTGCCAGTTCTTGCTGCCATGGGTGGGGCAACCACGCAATAAGTTTAGGAGGCAGTTATTTTTTTCACACAAGGCCAGGTCCGTTTGGATAACTTTTTCCCTTAATACATGAAATCATAATTTAAAAACAGCCTTTTGTATTCATGCAGCTTATCTTTGTCTAATATTGAAATTTGATAATCTTAAACATGTAAGTATGACAAATACACAAGAAATCAGGAAGGCTGCAAATACTTTTTCACAACACTTATCCATAGCATCTTGGCAAGGTCCTCCTAAACTAAGAAAAGCCAAGTCCTGTAGGTATTTGGGTCTCCAGACAGACACTGAGTCACTGCATTCCTGCATATATGCTCAGTAAAACACCATTGAGTGACTCCAAAAAGTGACCTCTGAGTGACCCCTCTACAGAGTGACCTCTTGTTACCCCACCTAAAGAAATACTTATTTAGTAACTAGATGCAAACACCCAGTCAATCTGCATGTCAAAGAAACTACACAGTAACACTAGCAATCAGGGGTTTGCAGTCAGGAACACATTGCATTGAAGATGGTTGAACCAGGTGACCAGGACTGCTTGCTGACTCTCCACCTTCATACCTCTGAGGGACCAGTGACACTCACCAGCGCCTATGTTCCAACCCTGACCTCCACACTCAAGGCAAAAGACAAGTTCTACACCAACCTGAACAACACCATTAAGAAAATCCAAGATGCTCAGACAACACAGACTGCATTGGCTGGGCCACGTGCGCCACATGGAAATTGCTTGGAAATAAGCTTGCATCAAGCAAAAGATCCCAAGTTCACCCCAACTGAGATATAAAGATGTCTGCAAGTGTGACATGAAAGCTCTGGACATCAACACAGAGAGCTGGAAGGACACCGCAGCAAACCGCGGCAGTTGGCAAGAAACAAGAAACAGCTAAAGACAAGTGAGGAGAGGAGCTTCCTGGCAGAAGAGAGGAGAGCCAGGCAGAGGACATGGACACTCTGCTGCAATAAACTACATCTGCACTCTATGCAGTAGACACTGCCACTCTCGCGTTGGTCTTACAAGCCACTGACAATGTTGTTCTAGTTGCACCATCACAAACTCTTAGGATGCAGTATCCATGGTTGATAAACAAACAAGGAGGGCTACTACAACAATTAATCAAATGTCTTTAGCAAAGAGAAAGCAACATTAAGACCCTCCTGTGAGAAACTCTGTGGCTGGTGGAGAGGGGGAAACTTATCCAGAACATGGAAATGTGTAGGTGAAGCAATGATAACATTTGTAAAATAATTTAAACCTTATGCTTAAGTGGAAAATCCTACAAAGACCACATATCGGGTTTTGAAAGTGAATTTTTTGTTTTTTAGAATAATATATGCTCATTTAGGATTCATTTCAAAACTGAATATACTCTGGAAGAGTTGTGTAGTAAAAATGGGGGGGGGGGGCAGTTTCAACATTCAACATTTGATATTGGGAAATTTCCAACTTTTCCAACTAAAATTTCTTAACATTAAACATTAATATAAATTAAGTTCAATCTAAACTCATTCTAAAATAAGGTTTTCTTTTCAGTGAGTTCATTTCTGTGAACTCCTCTTGTGCTTAAACTTCTTTGGCAATACTTTAGTAATTCCAATGGCTTGAATTTTATTTTATATATTGAATGAATA
This sequence comes from Bujurquina vittata, assembly GCA_015106715.1. Taxonomy (NCBI): domain Eukaryota; kingdom Metazoa; phylum Chordata; class Actinopteri; order Cichliformes; family Cichlidae; genus Bujurquina; species Bujurquina vittata. Next base: position 18,629 of record VUQK01039991.1, read on the forward strand.
AACTCTTCATGAGACTTTTCAATACAGCATAATCAAGCTACAGTATGTACAATGCCAATTGCAAAAAGCTGGGATATTGTGCAAAATATACAAAAAACAGAATGCAATGATTTGTAAATCTCATGAAATCCGTATTTTATTCACAATAAAACACAGAAAATATCTCAAATGTTTAAAGTGAGAAAATGGACAGTTCAAGAAAAATATTAGCTCATTTTGAATTTGATGGCAGCAACACATCTCAAAACCATGTTTACCGCTGTGTAGTGTCCCCTCTTCTTCTGTAAACATTTGGAAACTGACGAGAGCAGCTGCTGGACTTTTGGGAGAGGAATGTTGTCCCATTCTTGTCTGATACAGCTAGCTGCTCAAAAGTCTGCTACCACCGACCTTTTCAGTTGGTGAAAGGTCTGGACTGCAGCCAGTCAGCACTCGGGCTCTTCTATTACAAAGCCGTGCTGTCGTAATAGCTGCAGCATGCAGTTTAGCATCGTCTTGCTGAACTATGCAAGGCCTTTCCTGAAAAAAACCTCATCTGGATAAAAGCACATGCTACTGCAAAATCTGCATATAACTTTCAACATTGATGGGGTCTATCCAGATATGCAAACTGACAATTCCATAGACATTAATGCACCCCCAGACCACCAACAAGCTTTTAAACTGAGCACAGATAAGAAGCCAGATGACTCCTCTAGCCTCTTTAGTCTGGAGGATGTGTGTCAATGTTTTCCAAAAGGAATTTCAGTTTTTGACTTGTGTGACCACAGAACAGCTTTCCACTTTGCCTCAGTCCATTTTAAATGAGCTTTGGCACAGAAGACAGCAGTGTTTCTGGATCATGTTCATATTTGCCTTTGTCTTTTGCACAATCGAGCTTTAACCTGTATTTGTGGATAGTACGGTGAAATGCGTTCACAGCCAGTGATATCTGGATGTGTTCCTGAGCCCGTGCAGTGCAGTTTTCCACAACAGAATCATGACTGCTTTTAATGAAGTGCTGTCTTAGGATCCAAGGATCACCCCCCCCCCCCCAAAAAAAACCCCCCCAAAAAAAACGGAAAAAAAAAACCCCCATAACATCCCAAAAA
>VUQK01039992.1:0-10873 GCA_015106715.1 Bujurquina vittata
TGACAGATCCATAAATACTGTGTAAATCAGGGGTGCCCAAACTTGCGACCCGCTTCTGGCCCCACCCCCTACTTCCGGTCCGCGAATTATGTCAAAAATAACATACAATTTGCCATTTAAATTTCTTTTTTGACATTTTGCCTGTCCCTTCAATCAAGTGGGTCAAGCAAAATGTCAAAAAAAGCAACCCGAAGGCCAAATTGTGTTATTTTTGACATAATTCGCGGACCGGAAGTAGGAGGTGTGACCGGGGGTAGCCCGCGGGCCGCAAGTTTGGACACCCCTGGTGTAAATTTTGGGTAGGATGAATGCCCCTGTCTCCAATATTGGGGGGAGATGCCCCCCGTCCCCCCTGTTCCTACGCCTATACTGGGGACTGTAGTTTTTTATTCTTGAAGGCCATCTGACTATGGCTTTCTGAATACAATTAAGGCAAGAGCTATCATATTTCAATTTCTATAGCCCCCGAAGTCAAGAGCATGCACGGCCGTAGTGTGATCAAACGTGCACATTGTGAATGAAACTGCCCGTGCTCTGTTGCAGATTGCAAATTGCGGTGAAACAATATAGACGCACGGAACGATAGAAGCCGAGGCGGAGTCCGCGGTGCGCTCCCGGGAGAGGCAGAGGAGCGCAATCTTGGTAGGATTTGAATCGGTAGGTTTTGTATCCAATAAAAGCAAGGATGTTAACAAATAAATTGGTTAATATTTTGGCAATTTAGTGATATTTCCACAGTTGCGGTCTCGACTGTCTTGAAATAAAATCCCGAGTCCGCAAGGTCCGAGACCGAGACAAGACCAAATGAGGTCGAGTCCATGACAAGACCAAGACCATCAAAAAGCGGTCTCGAGACCGGTCTCGAGACCAAGACCGATCTCAAGTACTACAACACTGTGATTTACACAGATCATATAACCAAAAACAGCCTGTGAAAAATATCGCTTTTTATTTAAAGAGGGAACGTGTATGTCCAGATTTACTAATGGAATTCTGTTCTGGCTATTGCATTCATACAAGGCACAGACAGATGGCTAGCGAGAGTAAAATGAGGAGCGGGTCTTTCATTCATGAAGCTTTAATTGGTGCTCATGTCACTGCATCTCCATCCACACGAGTCATAAAACTGCAAAGACATAAATCACAGGATGCCGTTGTACATCAAGTTAAACATCTCTTATTAAATTAAATAATTTCATATTAAAGTAATGATCAACCGCGGACAAAGCCGACAGTTAGCTGCTAGGCTGCTAATTAGCAATGTGCACCACATGCTAGTCATGAGCACTGTCCCTGACAACACTTCCAGACTTGTCTACTGCGAGGTTCAGCGCTGCTCACATCTCACAGAACAATGCTTGTAACATGCATAGATGCATAAAATGCATAAAACACAAGCTTACGCTGTGCTGTAAGTTGAGATTTTACGCAGGCCTACATCACTCTCTCCTTCATCAGGTCTGCTGTTTTGTGAGCTGTGAATTTGCGCTGCTCTTGGTGGAATGCTGGTTATTACTGAAGTTAACTGGCTGAGTCTTTGCATATAAATTAAATTGCACTGTTAGTAGATCACCCTGTGGCTGTGGCATCAAAATAACTTGGCCTGCTTAGTAAATCTGCCCTATAGCCTGTAAAATTTAATACATCTAATTTTCTTGTATGTTTCTGCTGCAGAGATTATCCAGCGTATCTCCTCTCCAACTCCTTGTTTAGGATTTCTATGACTAAATTAAAATTCCCTCCATCCATTACTTATCCCAAATAACCCAAAGTAAATAAATACTAATGCATGATAATCCTAAAGGCTGCGATACAACGGATATTACAAACCCAAACTGGATTTTACAGAACCTTGAATGCACTTTGATCAATAACATAGATCATAATCTTGATTAAGGGAGCTTGTATAAATTTGTTTATGCAAGGCAACCTGAACAAGAAGCATATTAGCTTACAGCAGGTGTCCAGCATGGACAGGTGTGTATTTAACAGCATGTTGTTAGAAATTCAAGACGTTTTAGCAGGTTATGGCATGACATAGAAAATGCCATTTTAATTAACATTTAAATGATGTGCGGGACATTTTCATGAATTATGCAATGCATTTTTCCTCCTATTTCAAAGAATGCTCTCAGTATATCCTATGCTAAGGGAGGTAATAAAGGAAGCCCTGAAGCTCCTTTTTTACTGTTTCGAGAATTCATACAGGTCTTATTATGGCTGCCACACAGATCCCTCTGGGTCACTTCTCTCAGTTAGGAACCTTCCTAAGAAAGATGGACTATTTGAAGACACCCTACAGGTGTGACAGACAAGCATACCTACTAATTAGCTAAAATGCCAGAATTTTCGCTCGTGAAAACCCAAACATCTTGGATGACCTGTACCTCACAGATTATTTGTCCAATAATTCCAAAAAAGATGCTCTAAAATACACCAAGAGTACAAACCCAGTGAATAGGTCCACTTCACTAAATCTAATTAGTGGAGGTGAAGCAAAGCAGACAGCTAGCAGCTACAGCTGTCACCCAATAACAGTATCTAGACTGTTGAGTTAACGTAAATAAAATCTTACAAAATTACGGAAAACCAGAATGATCTAACGATCCCCTATAAGCGAGCACTTTATGATGGTGGGAAGAAAGAACTCCAGCAAGCGAGCTGCAGTAGAACTAGGCTTAGGGAGGGGCTGACAACTCTTACATCTGCTTGGGGACTGAAGGGAAAGAGCAGAGAAAAAAGGACCAAAGAACAATTGTGTTGGAGAGAGAAGACAAAAGTTATTGACATGGAGTAGCAGTATGTAAATACCCCACCCCGGAGGGAGTGGGGTAATTTGGATCTCAGTGACCTTGACCTCAAGGTAAAGGTGAAGGGAAAATTATGGACATGGACAAAAGGACCAATGTGTTATCTCAGTCTCAATGCCAGAGATGGACAACATTCAAATCAGCTAAAGTGGTTTTGTTCTTCTACCTGACCGTGGCTTGATTTCAACACAATCCCTCATTTTCCACTTCTTAATTAGTTTGAATACTGATGCTTGGCATTCTCGATTACTTGGATATCTTTTTAAAACCTTTTCCTGTTTGATATTTTTATCCTACGGGCTCTGTCTAACATTCACACACATACATTCCAGTGAATGCATGGTGGGAACAGTATCTTGGCCAAGGCTATGTCAACTTGACTGAAGGAGCTGGGGATCCGAGTGGTGGACAACTTGCTGTACCTCCCGAGCCACAGCCTTATAATAAGGAATTACGTTAGTCCGGGCCCCTCTCTCTCACTGTGTGGACTTTGCATGTTCTCCCCGTGTCTGGGTGGGTTTCCCCCGGGTACTCTGGTTTCCTCCCACAGTCCAAAGACATGCACTTACAGAGGTTAGGTTAATTGGCTAATCTAAATTGCCCATAGGTGTGAATGAGAGCATGGATGTGAATTGTTGCCTGTCCCTCTGTGTTGGCCCTGCGTCAAGCTGTGCAGGGTGTACCCTGCCTCACCCGCTATGTCAGCTGGGATAGGCTCCTGCTATTTATTTTTTTAAATTAGGCGTATATGAGAATTTCACATTGACTGGAAACTTAGTAAGCCTTGAGAACTGATATAATTCCAGTTGATATAACTGATATAATTTATAACCTGAAAGTATAGATGGCAAAGTAAAAGCCGGTCTATATGTTTTATATATATTTGCTAAGACTTTAAAATGGTGTCACCTCAGATAGCTATTAAAGCACACAGAATGTCTAAATATCTTGGCAAGCCTTCTTTGGTCAACTTTAATCCCTGTATCACTGAGAAATTTCTGGTATATACATAATAATTTCTCTCCATCTGTACTTCTTGTAGCCAGTGGCCAGAGCTCTGTCAGTAAGAGTCCGAAACGTATGCTACTGCTCGTCACAGTAACTAAAATGTCTTGAAGCAACTGGTTAATTACTGACACATTTGTCTCCCATGGCACTGAAAAACCAGGCTGTGAGGGAAGGACAAGGAGAGGATGGAGGCAGTTCGACATCATGGGGCAGAGGAAACCTGTGTGCACATCATATTGAATATCGTTTCAATTTATAGCTTTAATTTAATAAGCAAGAGAAAAAAAAAAACAATCAAAAACTAGAGAATTTGAACGGAAATTATTCCTGTGACAATATGTAGGTTTTAATTGCAGTGTTATGGAATATGTTTTTCTCATTATATTGTGTTTGTCAATCCATGGCTGTGCCGAAGAGTAGATGTTATGTGAAAATGGTGCGTGCAGATATTCTAATCATCTTTTATAACTGAATATTTATTTTAATCTTTACTGTGAAAAATGCAATGCCTCGGTGTATCTGATCTCCACAGAGTTCCAGTGTAAATATATTGCTGGATTGTTAATAAATAATTTCAAACACTCATTAATATGAGCATATTTTCTTTTACTAGAAGCATCAGGTTACAGGCCCATTCAATGCACTTATTATCAATTAAGAGACTGCTGCTTTTATACAACTTACTGAGTATTTCACTCACTCGGAGCATGGTGTGGACGCAACTGTAGCAAGGCAGTAACCGCTATACTGTGTATATATTCAAAGCAAATAAAGAAATATTCAAATACGCTCAAATGGCCTTACCACATTAACTGCCACTGATATTATCAAAGTGTGTGTTTTTGGTCCAGGTGGTGCAGAAAGCTGTGCTGTGGTAGGTGGATACAATCATCTATGAATTCCACTTCACTTTAGCAAGGACAAGCATGGAATGAAATGTGGTAACAACTCCTGGTGGCAAGTGCTAATCCACCAGCCAACACTAATCTTTGCTGTCATACTAAAGTTATCCAAACATTAAATAGCCAGAAATGCACCCCAGCAGCAACAACACTATTTGGGGCTATACTCATTTCACATTTTCCAGGAAGACATTTTTTCTCATTAATTTCATTAAAAAATAAGTTACAATATTCTTTAAAGGCTGTGGTTAAATTCTGAACTTGTGAGCAGACTTCATAATTATTCAATAAACGCACTGACAGCAGTGATAAATACTCTATCAGAAAATAAAGAAAAATAAAAGACAAAATGCACATTGGTTGTGGTTGGCACATTGGTCATGTATTTATGTGTGACAACCCTGTAACTATTTATACTGAAAGCATCTTCATCTCACTGCACTCTATATTGATCGATAGGTGTCAGAATTCGGTGCTCAAAAAAAGTGATGAGGGATTTTTTTTTTCTTTTTTCCACCCTTTTTTATTTACAGCTGCAGCTGGAGCAGCTCTAAGTTATGTAATGTTTTTGCTTGTATGTTATATATGACTAGAATGCATGCAAAGACTGAGCTGCATGTGCCACACTGTAGAAACAAGTCAGTAAATAACCTGTAATATTCTGGCAGCTGGGGCACCAGAAAATCATTTATAAGTGAACTGTCTCATAAACTTTTTCTGTAGTCAAAATATAGTTTCTACCCTAAAATTTACCAGAGATTTTGTGTATTTAGGGGGATATTTTATCTTAAAAAATATAATTATACAGTATGTCCAAAGAGGTTAGGTTAAGTAGTAACTCTAAATTTTTAATCATTTAAATTGAGAAATCTATATGTTGATTTTACATTTCATTGTATAACGTTTATTTTATAGCTTGTTGCAGTTTTATATGCAGCTGTGACATTCTTAACTTTGCACTTTTTAGCTCAGCAAAGCTCTTTGTGACTTTTGTCTATATTCAAAAATTTTATTTACTTGAATTGCCTATATAGTACTTTTATGGAAACTTAACGAGCACCAGAACTACTGCTGTTATGACTGAGAGCATACAATAATAGTATAATAACAGGAACTGTTTGCCTGGATTGTTTCACCGTGTAACTCAGAAGATGATTGCTGATGATGACAGTAACAACACACACAACAATCTCTGAAATGGGACTTGCAGCCGGCTGTACAACGGGTACAGTTATTTTTGTGTAGCGCTTGATGTATAGGTAGCCTTTTGGGAGTTTTACACAAACACCAGAACTATGACAAGTTTCATTTTTGAACATCCTTATTTGTGGTGCAAGTTTGCCTTTTCACAAAACATCTTAAAAACAACAAGATATATAATAAATCTGCTGAAAGAAAGAGATCATTCAACCTAAGAAAATGCTGCAAATACCAAAACTAACTAAATAAATAAAATCAAAAATCTTCTCAACAGTTTGAAGCACAGAAGAACCACGGAGAGAGTGGTCCTCGTGCAATCCGATTTAATGGTAATTACAATAATTTGGCTAGTTTCTGGAAATGTCACACTCTAAAGTTAAAGCAAAGGTTCAAAAAACATCAGACAGGTCCACCACCAACAACAACAACACAAATACAACAGCAAATTATTTTATGTCAGGTAATATTCAAAGAGCAGCAACATTTTATTACCAAGATATGGTAGATTATGTGAAGTTGCAGCCTGGTTCTAAGGTGTAAATTAAATTTCACTGAAATTTGCTTAATGGGACACTGAAAATACCACAGGCTTCAGAATATTTAAGTGTTAAAATCTGATGTTACATTTAGACATTTCCAGCCATGCTCTCTTCTTTTGAAGAGTGCCATGCATGCCTTAGCTTTTTCCAGGCAGTGACAGCACAATCGGGAATACTGGAGAGAAAACACAGGCAGCAGGCTGCAGGAGGGGGAGGGAGGCACTTGCTTTTATTAGCTTTGCTATTGATCATACTTACGATAAGATAACACAGGAAAAAGAAAATGGAATATGATACATGCCTTTGCATTCTGGGGCCATTTCCACAGTCACCTTGCAACATTCATATATTAAGTCTGAACCACAGCCATGCTGGAACTGTGTTTGGCAAACTCACATCTGAACATCCAGAATATGTCCATGTTCTGCACCTATAAAAGGTATGTTGTGTTGTGGTAGATGGTGTGTAAAGCACTATACTGGGCCTGGTTTACCACCATAATTTGGAACTTGGCTGCAAGCATTAGTACAGTGGGATCATCTGAAATTCTAAAATATAAATCAACATTAGTAGGAAGGTGTTCAAGTTAAATACCTCGGTTAACATGACCACACACTGTGTCCATGCCTTCATAACACTGTCTCCTAACACATAAACCTAGCACAGAAAGGAAGGACATTTGTGTTTGCTAGCTTATTTCATTGCTTCTTGACACTATTGGAAAGTCAGCTTCATTCCCCTTAAATGGTGCCACATTCGTAACGAAACTGCATTTGTGAGCTGAGCAGCAGAGTTGAATATGTGGGTTGAGTACTGTATGTGGTATGAAAAACTTCTCTACTAGTGACAAACAGCTTATTCTGCTATTGACTCTTGTTTGGAGCTTCTGGTACCCCGGGTTTTGACAATCAGGCTTGTCATCCTTGGAAGCAATTTCAATACAGAGGGCTATTGAGATGAGATTCTGCAACCAGTGGCAATCATATATCCCATATCTTGGACTGACCTCTAGACTCCAAGATGACAGAGCGGGGTTTATTAGAGAGTACCTCTAGAATTTGGGAATGGAAAGGATAGCCCGCCTGGAGTCCTGACGTCAATCCAGCTGAACACTTTGGTGTGCCGTTTGTGCCAGAGTGACTAACACAACCACATGGTTAAAGAATGGGATGTGATCTCACAACAGTTCTTCCACATGCCGCTGAGCCCTTGTTTGTTAAAGCAATAAATGTTTAAATTGCCAATATGTCTTGTTTCTTCAGACTTCAATCACCCAATTTCAATAAATGACTCCAAACAATAGACAATATAAGAATAAGCTGTTTGGCACTGGCAAAACAATATATGGCAAGAAATAACTGACCAAACACATTTCCTTACTTTTTGTGCAAAGTTTATATAAAATTCTCTCCGACAAGTCCACAGTCACTCCTACAGAGGCAGGTAGGATTAGTATAAGTTGGTATAAATTAAAACCAACTTTATCTAGAAGACTGCGGTTTGACTTTTATTTGGGACCTTTAGTTTATTCGTTTTTCACAGTTCAAATTTCTCTTTTACTTATTGCTAGGCAGAACTAGCGCTCGAGGACCCAGATGCATAAAAGGGAGCCCCCTCCAGGACTGACTGCAGGTAAAGGTAAGCTAGCACAGCCTGTTTTTGTCCTCCCAAATCAAATCTGAGAGCATCAATCAGATTAAAGTTGGTCACATCTGTTCAATTGTTGCTGTTTCTGAGTTTGAACCCCACTTTCGGATGACAGTTGATTATATTTTGGCCATAAAATCATCCTGATTGAGTCATTAACATCTTATTTTGAAACACAATCTTCATTTACAGGCTGCTGCTCCTCAGTCGCCTGATATTAAAGTAAATGTAAATTCTGACAATTCTTCAACAAGTCCTCGGTTGGCCTGATTTCTGCCCTGAAAGAAGAAATTTAGCAGGAATGTAGCGATTTAAATCAGCAAAGCCCTCCTCTGAATGCTTCATCCCACTGAGACATGTTTGATCTGTCAAGGAGGATGAGCTTTGATGTCAGGTCAGTTGTGAGCCACAGGGCTCATCATCTTTTTTTTATTTTCCAAGTTTGTAGGTAACTAATATTAAGGTAGAGTTGCCTGTAGTTTGGGCAGTGAGTCTCTGTTACCTCGCTTGTATCTCTATATTTTCCTGCTTTTTGTGGCCGTTTGACATACAGAAATATATTTTATGCTTTAAAAAATGTATGAAGTGGCAGGCAGATATAAGTCCAGATTCAGTCAGCACATTCTACTGTGAATCTCACATGTTTGACAAACACAAATAGGCATTATTGAGTCAGCGCATTAATGTTTTGGACATTTATCTGAGCAAATTAAGAGTAAGTGAACGTGATACAGAATCATTAAGAACCTCACGGCATTCTTTCCTGTATATGTTTCTTTTTGTCCTGTGTTCATTAATTTAGCTATTCCCTCATGGATTGTTTTATGGAGAGTGCCATAAAACACGGTGAATAAGCAAGTAAGTTTTCACACCGAAATGACAGTGCTTGGTAGCTTCATCAAAAGGAGCACGCGCTCGTGTGCCGTGTGTGTGTGTGTGTAATAGAACACATTACCCATGTATTGTATGTTATATGACATTGAGAGGAAGTTTTTTCTCCCTGTCTGCTCTACATTATAGATTTCCACTATAGATTTCCTCCCTGGCCGCCATCCTGGCTCCCCTTTCTTTGAAGATGTTGGAGGAAGATCAGTTAGAATGAGAAGAATGTGAAAAAAATCAGTTCAGTGCACCAAAGACATCAAAGCAATGCTGAGCAAACTGACTATAAACAGACTACATGAAAAAAAGTCATGCTAATTATTTGATTACGACCACTGCAGTAACTCCATACCATATATATATAGATATATACTGTATATATGGCTAGGGGGTGAGGTCCTGGTGATCAGCTGGACCTTCTCAGCAGGGACAGGCTTGACGTGGGTTGCACCGGGAAGAGATGGCTTGAAAGAGCAGTTCAAGAAACCCTCTGTCCACTCTGAACGACAGGGGTGGTGGATTACAACACCAACTGTCCCTCATCTAGAATGCGGTCGTGAGCTTCCTTCCCAGGTGTCTCAGAGTCTGTTCTCCTGTTCTCGGCTCCATCTCCAGCTGATGCTGCCTCGCCCCTCACACACTGCTGAATTTTTCCTGGTGTGTCATCAGGGATGGAAAGCCTCTGCTCTATCACCTCTCACCTTGCAGCAGTGGATGAAAACACAACTTTGACTTATATAAACACACATATAATCAGAAAGAAAATAAGAGCAAAGGGAAAGAGGACAAATCCTGCAGAAATGTTGGTCTTTGTGACAAAGGTGACACTCTCAGGTGGGATAAAAGCACAACAAAAATAGTATAGAAACTGGAGAATATTTCCTCATTTGCTGCCCGTCTTATTCTTAGGGTCTCTGATCTAATGTAACATGGTTAAGTTGGGATATTACAAACTGTGTGTTGCCTAAGCACAGTACACGGGCCAAATAAACCTCTTGCTTAAAAAGTGAACCGTATGCTTGGTTCTTACTCAAACATTAACGTGCGTTTGGCTTATCACCACCAAGCAGACCCAGCTTTGTTAGAAAAGTAACCAAAGTAACTAACTAACCAAAGCATGCAGGACCAGAGCCGCATTAAGCGGCAACAGCAATAATGTTGTGTAACTCTGCAGAAATGTAGCTGAATTTAAAATGATTTATTTTAACATTTCTACTGCTGGATATAAAACCCAGTATGTACTTTAAAAGTTTATTCCTGGACTGCTCGCCTTTACTTGCGTACGTGTCTTTATTGCTTAATATGTAGAGGAAAGCAGACAATGCACATAACTAGTATATACAGCACAAGAAAGAAGAATAAAAGAACAATAATGCACCATGTTCCAACCTGTTGAATTCAGTTTTTACTCAAGATAAATAATTGTGAAATGTGTTTCTAGTTATTTAATACTGTAAAATGAAGAGTGGCTTCTTAGTTTTAGTGAGCAGAGATCATCACCAGCAGCTTAACAGGTAATGAGACTGTTAAAGACAGATATTCCCTCCCCACATTCTGCCATGAAATCCCAGAACTATTCTATTTAATCATTCTTTGACTTCTGATTGATTTGAGATTCCCTTTCCTTTAAATGTTGTATAGTGAAAGGCCTGAGTTTCCTGGTTTTTACCTCAAGATACCACCCAAACATATATTTATAATTGCTGTTACAGCGTCCATAATCCAGCATGAAAAGAGTCAGAAGAAAGTTTTGAAAAAAAAAAAAAAAAAAAAAATGAAAAAAACAAAACATCCTTGTAGCATTCTGCAAAATGTAGGAATTAACCGTAAGCAACTGAAAAAAAAAAAGAGTGTAAATGAAGGAAATCAGTGGCCTCGTTTCCCA
>VUQK01039994.1:0-11985 GCA_015106715.1 Bujurquina vittata
TCTCAGGAGCTGGAGAGTCAGCAGAGAGCTGGCTGAATGTGACAAGAAACTGGAGTTATGGTAATGTTATGGCAAAATGATATAATTGTGAAGTTGACTTTGTCCATGTAAAATTAATTATTTATTTCCTGTTATTTACTTTTTCTTTCACTTTTTTTTTCATGCTGAACCAAACACAAAGCATAGAAAAGCAACAAAATAAAATAAAAATTGATGGCTGGGGAGTGGCGGGTGTTCTGTAGTCGTGTGTTGTCATGGTATTAAAAAAAGAACAAAAAAATTAAGCATACATGAACATAGACTGTACTTAAGATCAATGCAGCAGCTCTGACTGCAGGGTTTTGGATGGCTGTTGTAAAGGGCTACGTCTGGCATTCTGCTTGCTGCCATCTTGAGTTATTTATTTTTTAAAATAAGTACATGCGGTCATATTTTGACCAGATGTCAGCAATGGTCACAGAGAACCTTTCGTGCAGTGGCTTATTTTTTTTTAGCCGTCCATTTTGCTAATTGAACATCTATGTAAATTTATAAAAGAAGAGTCAATCAGATGAACATCAGCAATTAAGCATTTCTGGAGCAGTGTATTTAAAGTTATTCTGTCCAAATGCATCCACCGCACTTCAAATCTACTCTATGTCACACGTGTAATTTCTATCATCTCTGCGTTCCTTCACACAGTCGCTCAGACAGAGCCCTCTGCAGACCACGGCTGTCACGTCTACCTCGTCTTGCGGACCGTGTTCACCATCTTGATGGTGGCTCTGCTGCTGCTGCTGCTGGGACTTCTATACTGTGGGAAAATCCGAGCTGCAACATCTATCTCATGGCTGCCCGCCTGTAAATGTGACGGTGATAAGACAGAAAATGATTCAGCCTCTGGTGACAAATAGAACAATGAAAGTTTGTTAATATCCCACCATGCTTCATCTGAATACTCGGCAACTTATTGATTTTTTTTTTTTCCTTTTTATGAGCTGTATTTTTTGCTTCTAGAAAGATATTTTGTGTTTTGAGAAATTAAAATATTAATAAATAAAGTCATGTATGCAAAATCCATTTTAAACAATCTGATCTGCAAATGAACTGCTCAATTGCTGCTTCCCTCAAATCCAGTGTTTTTCTCTCTGGTTGTATTCTATATACTTTAAATAAAGAAATAAAACAAAGATTTCATTATGTACTTTAACAATTGCTGTCACAATTACACAGTTCAGATCATGTTTCCTAAAAGTGAATTATTATTATTATTATTATTGATGTAGAAAGATTGTTTTCTTTGACTTTATTAGGCAGCTGCTGCTGCAGCATGAAACAAAGTTTCAGTCATTCAGTCTGGGTACTAAAACACATTACAGTTAGAGACTTCCTCAGAGATGTGCTTCACACGTATATTTCACTGATGGCCACAAACTTGTCAGATTAGTGGTCGACCGGGTGTGTATATGCTCTAACAGTTTCTTTCTTGTAAGCGGCATTCCTACATATTTAAAAAGGTAGAGAAGATGGAACAAGGTGGTTTAACCCTTGTAATGCATAGGGATAATTTCTGACTCCAAATGACATCTATTGCTCTCAAAATATGTTTCGTATTCATCAAATGATCTGAAAATAAGAGTGGCTGTTCAATACTATGCTCTTTATGATTGGAATGAATTTTGTGCTTTAATTGAATTTAATATTTAATAAAATCTGTTGTAATATGGGGTCAAAAAGACAGCTAAACAATGCAGGCTCATTTTTTTTTTTACAATAGGTATAAGGCAATTGGGAAGACATAACAGACAGAAGCTTTTTTTAGCATTTAAACTTTATATGTACTTACAGCCATATGACTGTCAGCCATCTAACTGACTAGACGCAAGATGTATTTTTTAATATTTATTTCGAACAATCAGAAAAAAAAGAAAAGAGTTTAATAAAAAATAAAACATGCATATATGTATATATACATATATTTACATATACAGAAAATACAAAACAAAATTAATAACATGAAATGTCCAGCAAAATATTACACTTTATACTTTACCTTATCATACTGTATTGATCCCACAATGGGAAAATTACAAATAACAAAACACCCCTCCAAGAAGACAAAAACAAACATGGGGAGATAGGTGAACCGTGGCTATGCTGCCCCCCCCCTTCTGCTGTTACAAAGACAGAAACAATAGCGAAAACATATGAGGATAAGTGAGGGAAAAATCATCTCATACTTTGTTTACATACACATACACAGAATAAGATTACAAAAAACCTCCGCAGTGGTGCAGGAAACATGGCATATAGCATGGGAGCACAAGGGTGGGGAGGGGCGGCGGCAGAAGGGACCCAGCTGAGGCGAGGGGGGAGGGGGGCTACTGTGGGGCTGACTCAAACTCACATCCTCAGGTCCAAGGCCGCCAGGGAGCCAAATTCCTGATTCTATGACTTGTTTTTGTTACAGGCTGTACTGATTAATCTGTTGACAGCGTTCAGTCTTTCTGGCCCCTCTCTGTGGCAAAATAAAATCCAGTTCATCACCTTGGTTTAGACCTTCGACGTGCAGAAACAGGTACCTCTCCAAGATCTAATCCCTCTGAATCAGCTCCAGATACACTGAGTCTGAGTTTGAGTCGGTACCCTTCCTCCTGCTTTCCCGTCCTCAGCAGCCTTACCAAGGCCAGTCAGCTCTCACTCTGCAAGCTGTGAGAAACGAAGGAAGTACAGAAGGAAAGGGATATAAAAAATCGTGTCTGTCTGAGCAAATACTCTTACGAAGACCTATTAGATGATTGCTGCCTTCTGGTTGTGTGCTTTTTCAATTAATTCATTAATTTATTATTGCCTTTTTACCCTGTTCCTCCCAAAGTTCAAGATCTACAGTACAACTCAAAAGGTTGGACCCACTTACCCATTCATAACAAACTTAAATTTAGTCATCTTTAGTGCAGCACATAAGACATGATTGTAGCCAGTCTTACCTACTGTATTGTAGAATAGAAAGGGTCCTCTGCTATAATTTGGTGGACACCTGCAGGCATCCTTGTGATGGTTCCTAGTTTTGATTCAACAACAGGTGAAATAAAAGTTGGTCACTTAATTAAACACTTAATACTTTTAGATTATTACAAGTTACTTGGTGACTTTTTTGATGTTGTTCAATTTCAATACCAGCATTAAAATAGCTTTTAATCAGTCTCACCTTGTTGAATGTCACCCAAGCCTAAGGTGTAGTAAAGGGGTCTAGTGGACAATCCATCTTTATCATGTGATGGAGAGATAATCAAAGTAACATCAGTGACGGTGATCCCTGCTTTCTTTTCACTGTATTCAATAAGCCTGATTTGAAATTTTTGGAAAATCTGACACTCAAAGTAAGTTAAGCTAAATCAGTGTCACACCTAATGTACATCACCACAGTAATTAATACTCAACAACCAGAACAGTGAACTAACAAAAAAATGCAAATCTCAATTTGAGTTTGTGCTTTTTACCTTGCAGTTCCACTTTGATGAGATGAATATCAGCTCCTGCTGACAGCTTCCAGGTTTTTTGGATACACTTCATTACTATAACTTTACTCTACCATGGTTTGGCTCCTGATCAACACTTTACATAATCGAGAGAGGAAAAAACTATTTTTCATAAAATGTATGTAGTATATTACTAAAGAATTCAGATATGTATTTATTTGTAGTGGACCTCTCTATTATTGCACTCCTTTGTCTCATGTTTTGGAAATGGTAAACTGTTAGATTGCACTCTTTTTTTAATTGTTATTTTGTATTTTTATGTAGTAATAATTTCAGTTTTGGATGACAATTTTGTCATGGTGTTTCACCCAACAAGTTGCTTTTTGGACTTGAGTTTTTGTTTACTTTGTTCCTTAGGTTGTCATTGTTCATTTTCCATCTTTGTATTTCTGTATTATTTTTATATGTTATTTATTAGGATGTTCTTGGCGACTAATTTAATAGTCAACTATACAAAGAAAAAAAAATATATAGACTAATCGACCAGTCTAAAACTAAGAAACACTCAAATATATATATTTTTTTTGCCTGCTTAATGGATAATGTCAAAGGCTGGCTAAACAAAGGCATTTGAAACCATTAATCGTGTTTTCTATGATGAATCGCAATTTAAATCCTGCTTAACGGTGCGGCACTGTGCATTGTGGATTATGAACACTGCACATTACACTCCAAACAACAATGAATATGAAAACAATGTTCCCACATCAGTAAAAATGAGAAAGTAACATCCAAAAAAAAAAAGCGACTTAAAAGTGTGGTGCATTGTGCCACACATTATCAATGATGCTCGTTGCTCTAATATTCATGACACACATCAAAACAAATACAAATATCCATCCATCTATTTGGTTCCTCCTCCTTTAGCTCACCTGTTGTTCCCTGCTGTATTCACTCTCCCAATTACCTCTGTTTTTTTCTGGTGTCATTGCCTGTGCTCCCCTAGCTGTGTGTGTTCCCCTGTTCAGTCCCCAGTCCCATTCAGGGTATACCACATGTAATCATTTTGAGCTTTATAGGGAAACTCACAACCTTTACTTTAGAAACATGTAACCTTCGATACAGATACTGTATGTAGCATTGTGAGCTGCATGGGGGAACTTAAAACCTTCACCTTACATACAATACAACCACATGCATTACAACCCTGAAGTGCCTCTTTTAGAGAAGCTTCAGGGTTGTAATACATGTGGTTTTCATTTGAGGTGTAAGTTCAAGATGCTCAAATTATCACTAGCATCTACACATTTATAAATAACACAGACACATCAAACTAAGATGCACAAAATACCACTCAAGAATCTTTTTATCTTTTCCCGCTTGTGACTAAAACAAATAAACAATTCATTTTGTGCTACTGGTCAGGTAAAAGAAAATAGCTCAGTGCATACCTTTGTTCTCCCTGTTTTTTCTTACAGCAGCATATGTTTTGCTGCCTGCGTTCACTGCGCTGGTGTCTATGGAGACTGAAATTCCAAATAAAAAGAAATATATTAAACAGTCACTGATTATTCCTTTTTTTCAAGCCATGAGCTTGCAACATTTACATTTAATACTAAACTTTTTTGAACTACAGTTCAAAAATCCATTTATCTGGCTGAGAATGATCTGACAGAAATGATGATGTTCATGATGTTTATCAATATTATTAATAAACTTGCTGTAAAAACAAATCACAAACATGTGACAAGTATTTCTAAGATCATGTCAGTATTGTATTATGAATCTTGGAAAACCCACTGTAGGAAATGATAGAATAGAATAGAATGCATTTATTGTCATTATACAGGATGTACAATGACAATGGAGGGCCACTCCTGATCAGTGCCATGCAAAAGAAAGTAAAACTTCCTAAATAAAAAAAAAAATATAATCTAATATAATAATATATAAAAAAAGAAAACAGTATAAAACATACAGGAAAAAAAAAACAAAATGTAAAAAAATATATACAGAAAATGTATTAAAATACAGATTTTCCTTTTTATAATAAATAAACCAGGGAGTTTCTGTTTCATTATGCAAAAACAATTAAGATATAATATTGAAACAGTGTTTGTGTTCTAACCTGTTCGATCCTCAGTTGAGCCTGAACCATCTGTCTTTCTTGACTGGCAGAGCAGTGCTGCATTTTGATGAAAAAAAAGATTAATATTAATATTAATAATAATTAGTTAAGGTGCAATGACTCTAGGTTACAGCTACTTATAAACCATACACTTTTATTTTAACAGGCCATATTGTGAGCGTGCAGGAGCAATAACCCCACAGTTATTCATGAAATATAATATTTTCTTTACCTCTGTTCCAGCAACATTTGACAAAGTGATACAGGCCCACTGCCACCAACAGCGCGATTGATAAAATGGTGGCAAGGATCCACGGAGTGGCAGCAGAGGAGAAATGGCTCTCCTCTGTGGGAACGTCTGGATTCGTTGTTGAATTTACATTTCGAGAGTCTAAATGATGGTTTGGAAAGACAGAAAAGTTGAAATGAGAAAGGAAAGATTAACCATCCAAGTCGCCATGTTAGCTTTTTCCTTTAAAACCTTGCCAATGAATTTAAAAGCTTCTAACACAGCTTTAAAATTTAGTCCACTTTATGTTTACATACCGGAAATTTGACAGTATTTCAGAAATGCTGCATACAAACAGATTCAGCTGCTTTGCTTTAAAGAACATCAGCACTCAGTCGTTCAAAAATAAACCAACGTGCCAAAAGGTCTCTGTAACATCACCTCACCGCTGCTGACTCAGTGAAAAATCAGGAAGGCAACAGTTGAAATATTAAACTTTACCACTCTGCAAACATCACCCACTACCTCGTGGTTAAAACCAGAGTTTCTGTGCTCATCTTAAATACACCATGTATGTAAATGTGAAACAGCTGATGTTCATTTTGTTGGATGATCAAAAAAAAACAAAACAAAACAAAACAAAAACATCTCTATATATGGACATATATATATAGAGTCCATAAACAGCAGCCCATACCCTGCAGTGGTGCTTTCAGATTGAAAAGAGTCGAACAGAAATCTATTTCATCAGTTACTGTTGTAACCAAAAGGAAAAAATCAGGAAGCTTCAGTTTGGAGGCAAGCCATTTTGAGATTTAAAAAAAAAAAAACACTTGCGGACATATTAAATTTGAGTATTATAAGAGTTTACCAGTACATTACCATTATTGTGCTTTTTTGTGACTTTCAGCCAGCTCTCTGCTGATTCTCCAGCTCCTGAGACGCTGCACTTGTAAAGTCCTTCATCAGACTTGGAAACTCTGTAGATGTTCATGTTTCCTGTGGAGCTTCTGTGGATGTGACGTCCATCTTTATAGAATTGAGCTGTGAAGCTGGAGGAAGCGATTTTGTTTCTGCAGTGAAGAGTCACAGTTTGTTCCTCCATCACAGGAAAAGCAGGAACCTCCAGGATCACAGGACCACCTGAAACAGGGTGGATTTGATATTTATGTCATGTTCCGTTTAGTTAAACTAAATCACAACATATTGTTGCCTCACTGCAAACGTACCAGTGACAGAGATGTTGATAATGTTGCTTCTCTTCCCTCCTTCAGTCTCACTCCAGTACTCTCCACTGTCGTCTGTATAAAGAGGTTTAATGCTGCAGGATGATCCCGTTGCTGTTCTCTTATTAGTTTTGCTACACAATTCTAACTTCCCTTTGAATTTGTGCACAATTTCACAATAATCGACACCTTGACAGTAAAATGTTCCTGATTCATATTCAAAGAACTGCGATCTGTTTGGATCGATACTCAGAGAAACTGCATCTGAAACACAGAAGAAAGATTCAGTTGAAACTTTTACTGCTGAAACTGCTGCAGTGTACATAAACAACAACGGGAGAAAAGGGTAAGTAAAACTAAAAGTGCAGCAGAAGTTCTGTGATGATGATTCACTAAAATCACAAACGTTTTTTTCAAAATCTTTTGCTCCTCCAAAATGATAAACAGTGTTGATATAAATCGGCAAATATCTGGTACTCACCAGCTTCCTGATCCTGTCCATCCAGCAGAGTCATGATGGTCATCACTGAATAGACAGAAGAAAGTTACAGATTTACTCAGACACTTGTTGACTCTCACAGCCACTAGTAAAGATATTATCACATATTATAATTGCTCCAGAAAAATACAACAGACTACTTTGCCTTAAAGTAAAAACAGACACAATTTTTATGATTAATGTTTTTAATGTTCTCAACTTTCTTCAATCATGTGGAGAAAATACTCACACAGTCTTGCGAACAGAACTCTGACCTCCATTTTGTCTTGTTGCAGCCTGCGGACCAAAGCGTAAAGACTGCTGCAAAAATCAATTTTAATATTAAATATTTTCACAACTTAATGCAATGCAATGATCTAGTTTTACGAAAGAAGCCGAGCTGCTTTTGTTCTGATGCAAGTTTCAGTCTTTCAGCTGCACCATCAGTGCGTGGAGCAAGGAAGCAGTTCAGACTAATGCTGCGTTTGATGCAACTTTGTAGGTGGTTCATGTTTCCTGTGTTCGCATGCTTCATGTTGTACTGCGCTGAGATCAGTCACATGTTGGCGACATCTGAAATCTCACTCAGGACAGCCAAGGGCTCAGCAAAGTCACCGAGACTCTTTTCAGTCTCTTTTCACGTCAAATAGTGCCATTGTGTCGCTCAGACAGAGCTCATGTTTAAATGATGATTTCAGACAAATGTAAAAAAAAAAAGTGTAAGAAACAGCACTTTAATACAGTGTAGCCACACTTGTTTTCTGGAGACTTTGACAGATTTTCTTCATAAATAAAACGTGCGAAATCATCAAATTGTATTCAAATAATCTACATCTTTTTTTTTTTAAATGTAGCATTGCGCCTCCATTTGGGTGAAACAAGTATCAGACCTTCCATTAACACATCTGTGGTCTACTCAGAAAACCCCAGATTGTGACGATAACACAGTTTTAATATCCACAGGCTCAAACAGATGAGCTCACATGTGTGTAACACACCACAAACATAATTTACATCCACACACACTTTATTGGGTACACTTTTCTAGAATCAGGTTGGACCCAGCAGATTTACACAAGCATAGATTTTTAATTTCACTTGCATATTTAATTCCATAACTACATTTATACAATCAGTTTGAGTACTCTGAGAAGAAAGTGCTCTATAAGAACCATAATCACCATTACTTGTTTCTTTGCATAATGAGATTCACGTCACAAAACGTGACACCAACACAGTCTAATACAGGACAAACAAATGTAGAAAAATGTCTCCTCTTTGACCTCATTGAACAGCTGTGGTTTGCAAGCTTGTGCAGCATGAAGCAAGCTACCATGTATTCTGTCTGAGCACTAAACCACACTTAATTAGAGACATGCCCGCTATCAAACTTCACATGTATGTTTAACTGCTGACCACAAATGTGGCGCATCTGTTTGAAGAAACCAAAAAAATGCAAACGACGGTTTGAGATTAGCATTTGACCACAGCGAGTGTCTGTAGGCTGCAGCAGCTCTGCTCCTGGAACAGCTTTCACACCCGTGTGAAAAAAACAAAGCAGACTCAAAAAGTTGGGTTAAGTTCAACTTCTAGATAACAGATGCTCTTGTCAGCATTTGAAAGGAAGTACAGGACAAAAGGAAACAGTTTTAAAAGGCATGGAAACAATTTGCTACTGTGTGTATGACACTAAAACATTCACTTCACAGGGCAAACCTCCCAAGCATGTACGAATATTTTTGACATACTGTGTAAAACGCTACTAAATTCTAATTCTAAGTTTCAATCTCTCTGCAGTACAGCACTTAGTTTGCATCAGCTCGTACCAACTTATTTTTATGCTTCGTGTGACGACTGCCATTTCCTCTGCAGCCCGTTTGCGTACGTGGACCCATTGCATTGTAACGTGGCACATTTATACCTGCAGCTCCTCAAGGACTCCCTCCACGAGTACGCATATGCAGCCGAGCTAGCTGGCTTGAGCTATGACCTCCAGAATACCGTCTGTGGGATGTATGTATGTAAGTATTCACAGTCCCTCCCCATCGCAGTCCTCACACCGTCTTCCCTTTATTAGCCTCAGACTACAGTGGCTCAGCCAGGCCTGGGTTGATGGGTAATATCAGCCTTCCCATTTTTGCCTCACAGCAAGAAGATCCTGGGTTCAAATCTGCCCGAGGCCTTTCTGCGTGGCATTTGCCTGTTCTCTCTGTGTCTGCGTGGGTTTGCTTCAGGTACTCCGGCTTCTTCCCACAGTTCAAAGACATGCACTTAGTGGGGTTAGGGTTAATTGGCGATTCTAAATTGCCCATAGGTGTGACTGAGTGTGAATAAGCCCCGCCTCTTGCCCTGTGGCAGCTGGGATAGGCTCTAGCTCCCCTGCAGCGCTGAATTGGAAAAGCAGAAGCAGACAGATGGGTTTATTGTTTGAGATCCTTGATACTTTGAGATTGTTGCAAAGCGATCCTGAACCGTGTGTTTTACATAAAATAATTTCTGAAAAACCTTCTACCCCAAACCTGGCCGGCCTATTGTCTCTTCTATTTGCACCTTCCTCTTCATTCTTCATGGCTCCCTTGTCCCAGCACATCCACCTCCTGACAAACTGCCATGGCCTACCGAAGAGGAGCTTTATTTTCTCCCTTTTTCTCAGGGACATCAAATCATCTTTTAGGCGTGTTGGTGTTAAATACGCACCTGTATTTACGGCGAAATGGGGACAAAACATGATTTATTTAAAAGGAACTGCATTGTTCTTGCACAGAAAAGGTTTAATGGCAATAAAATTTAAGGCTTTGTGCACGTTTAACTAGGAGGTTTGGCATAACTAGGAGTGACTCGCACATTCAGGCATTCATGGATCAACCATTTGTGCACGTGTGTGTGTGTGTGTGTGTGTTATATTTTAAGTTCCACATCAAACTAATGACCTGAATGGGTTTGCTGTGGTGGCAGTTTTGCACTGTTCCTTTGGGCTTTGTGACTTTAACCCTTCTAACGCACAACCCCTGTTGTGTAACCTGCATCCATTAGCTCCTTTCTCACCTGTGAGTTCATGACTGTGGTGTATCCTCACAGAGGGCTGTGTAACCGTGCGATGGGCTGTAAGTAACTGATCTGAGTCAGCAGTATTGGTGTGGCATCCTGGCTGTTTCTCAAGCGTAATGTCGTTAGGAGAGATTACTTTTAACATGTGTCACCGCAGGGACTTGGCCACAAGGAGAGGTGAGCAGTAGGATGAATGTGGCAGCGCAGCCGTGGGACTGTCGGTCCCGCTTTGGGTTTCCCCCTTTTTTTACCTTTTTCCGGGGTCCTGGATCCGATTTCTTCACACTAATTTGCCCGTGATTGGGTTAAATGGACACCACAGTCATGTATTCATGGTAGCAAAACCTTCAGATCAACACAGCTCAGAATAAAATGTATTCTCGTTTCTTTATTTTAACATTATTTAGTGACACGACGGGTGCTTGTGCTTGAAGTTCTTGCATCCGTGTCGAAGCACCCTCCCACCCGGCCGTTGGATGGCTGCTTGCTGCTGCTAATTGCTGCACCAGCTTGAAAATTGCGGCGTTGTGGAACTGGACACACCTCAGCCAAATTTCAAATTGGACCCAGAACTGCCTGAATGTACAACATTTTGTAGCACCCACAACATTATAAAATCTTTATGTTTGTGTATTTCCGGTCACTTTAGAAAAGACCTTGGTCCATGCACAAAAATATAAACCCTTGAATCACATGAGACTCAATTAACCTGCAGGCTCAGGGCCTGGAGCTCAGTCACCTGGGCCTCCGATTACCACGGCTCGTTCCTCTATCAGTCCTTCACTCTCTGGGGTCTCTGTGATGCTGTCAGTCTCCACTTTCCTGCTGTGTTGGGTGCTGCTAAGTCTGGGTGAGACGTTGCTTGAATTTCAACATTTATGCACGTGTAACGGAGTCTATGAGTATGATTATTCCAGCTGAAGTAACATGTAATGTGACGTCCTGCTTTGCTCAGGGACAGGAAGGCTGTCTGATGAAATCGCCACACTCAGCAGTTATTCTTTGAGCCTTGCTATCAGCCTTTGAAACTTGCTCTTGTAACTCTCCCACGCCTTAAGGCCTTCATACCTCAGCTGTTGTCACGGTTACATATTGAAGCAACACCCTTCTTCATGGCAACATCACCAAGGGGGTTGTCATTTTACTGCCAGCTTCCGTTTAGCAACATTTCACGCACCTATCATTTCATTTGCTGTCCCATTCATATCTCAGGGGATTTTTGTCTCTCATAAGATCCTGCGATACAGTTGTACACTTTTTTTTTAACGAAGTCCCAGCAGTCATAGCTCCCAGCCTTGTCACGTGTAATGTCAGCATCACAGTCTGCTGCTGTAGGGAGAATTGCACTTATAAAATGGAGAAACGATCCCTTTTGTAAGTGCAATTCTCCCTACAGCAGCAGACTGTGATGCTGACAT